>JBBPQR010000488.1:0-10805 GCA_038092615.1 Boletus sphaerocystis | reverse complement strand
TCCGAGTTCTTGCCAACTTGAAGTTGGTATCGCCGAAGCCTCACTCCATGGTAGTAGCTGAGATAGCGCTCGCCGCTCACTATCTCCCTTGCGTTATCCGTGAAGGCGAGAGAGACAGGGATCGAATCTTGACAATCTATTTCGACCGTTCTCCAGCCTGCTTGGACTTTGTTGAATGGTCAACATTGCATTTTCATAGGCTATCCGATCGGAGCGTACCATGGTCACTATTCATCGTAGTCATTGCAGCAATTCCTGTGGTTCAGGTGGCTGAGGAACTTCACATCCGTCACAGCCACCTTATATCCTCAATCCCTTATCACCGTTATCAGATCATAAGGAAGATGCTCCGGACTATTCCACACGCGATCAACCTGGAGGTTCTCCCCCCTCTCTACCATAGATCCATGTTGTACATCGTTACATGTGATAGGAATTCGGAGGGGATGTTGCGAGGTTGAAGGCGAGAGGGGTGATATTAGACGTGCCGTTCTGGGAACACTGTGAGTAGGTTATCAGCACATCCGAGGTATCTGGACATTGAGGTCGTGCACCGTTTTTCATCCGTTTCGAATTTCGGGTCAATGACGCGGTCGCAGTGGACGCCAAATTTGATGTCATTACGCGCCGACGAGCATGCAGTGATCGAATCCACCCTCTTTGTCTGCATCAACCAGCCACATCACCTCATTTCTTGCACACCACACCACCCTCGTGTTCCTTCTAGAACAACGCGCAACCGAATATGACCAAATCGGACAGGTGCCAGTGGCCCTACCGAGGCGGAATGCGACAAGGACAATACGGCGAGTGAGATAGCAGTGGAAGCAAATAGTCAATGATCACTCACTACCTAAATGGAATGTGATAGGCGGGTTCAGGTGCGAGCGCGAACAGTGTGAGTGTGGCTACAAGTGTGGCTTAGTCAGTATCGGGCGCGCCCGAGACAGTTCACTTCAGCCCCTGAGGACGAACTGCGTTATTAACCCTCATCATGGCTGATATTGTGGTTGATATCTATCTGAACATCCCTGAACTTGGAGATCCCTTCCCCTTCCTCTCCATCCCCCACAGTGACATTCAGAGACTGTCTGTACGCCCATTCAAGTGGCTACAGTACCTCATGTTTAGCATCTGTGGAGCCCGTGGCGACATTTCTGAAACACCAGGTGGCCCTCCTGTCAACTATGATGGAGCCTTGTTGACTAAGGTTCCATACTACTATAATCCTTCACGTAAATTTCTCAATGCATGTGAGATTGCTGGTGTTGCTCACTACATCCTTTTTTCTAGAGCATTGTTTTTTTGTGGATTGTGATGGTTTGGATGGGAAAGTCATATCCACTAGGCACACAGCTCATGGCAGAAGCTTCAAAAATGGTGTTATACAGCGAGATGGATGCTGCCTCATCACTAGAACATTTGCTGAGAGCTGTGATGCTGCACACCTGATTCCTAGGAGCAAAGATGATGAGGTAAGTTTATGATCCTTCTATATGATTAATTTTGAGGATGCTCTACTCTAGTATATCATGAAGGTTGTCTGGGAACGTTCTTGCCTTTATAGCCCTACACCACCTGAAATTTCAGGCATTGATGATGTTCAAAATGGTGTTCTGTTGTCAGCAGGGGTGCATAATATGCTAGAACTTGGAGAAGTTGCTTTTTTAAAGGTGAGATAATTTTGGTAGTTTTATGACTTACCTTTGAAATAAAATCATTTTCAGACACCAAATTATGGACTGCAGCCCATTGACATTCCAGTCTATTCAGGTCATATAGGCATAGGTTCTCACATGACATTGCAACATTTGAAAAAGCCCCAATTCTATGATCCTGCCTATTTGGAATTACTTATAGCAAATTCAATTCAACACCCTATGCAAGCTTTTATTTCTGGTGCAAATGTAGATGCTCTGTTCCAGGGCACAGGAACTTCACCACCCCCTGACATTATTCTTGATTTTGTCTATGGGGTTACTGCTTACAAGTGCTGGAGAAGCACTGATGATAAGGGTCAAGATCTGATGAGGAGATACCACAAAGAACATTATGCAGATGTAACTCCATCCTATCCATCAGGTGAAGACCCTGATAATGGTAATGACTTTTCTTCTGAGTCCCCAACAATTCTGACCACTTCTTAGAATCACTAATAAGTGATACATCTACAATCAGTGGGGAGGAAATGGCAAAGGCAATGGATGAGTTGAGTGCTGTTTTGATGTGGGCACATGGAATTACTCCAGAAGAGGCTGCTCAGAGGAGGGAGAAGCAATCGAAAGAGCAGGAGGCAAGGGCCCAGGAAGTCGGTCGAAGCAAAGTGGCAGAATGGCGTAGTGGTGTTGTGGAAACCTGACTCAAATTCTTGGTACTATCAAATGAAATTCACGTTTGATAGGCTGGAAGAATATCTAAAATACATCTTGTCCATCAAATAGTGTGGAGAAATCTCCTTGTTTATGTCTCTATGATCAGGTGGTCCAACTTGAATCACGACCCACTTGTACTCTCTGGGCGAATGCAGTGCGAGCAGCAGTGCCACAGAAGGCTGTCTATATGTGCAACAACCATAACATGCACATTGCTTTGTCGAGCAGAGATGGCAGCTGCAATGGTTGTGTATTATGCAGTCGCGAGATTGGTGCTGGGTTCCTGTCCGAGACGATAAAGTCCCTATCTGAGGTGGTGTGTAGTGACAACTGCTCCATGTCGTTGTCATCGACGATCATATCATGATCCTCATGTGAGAAGGACGGGGTCAAAGAGAGAACCCATCAATGCACAAGTCATGCACCAGATTAGACTGGCCCGCCAAGTCGGTTGATATCTTCCCTAGTGCAGACGCCGTGGCCCGATAAACACACAGAAGGGGGTCGCCTTTGTCGGTGAATGGCTTGCTGACCATTCTTAGCAGAAACACAAATGCATGCCAACACACTGGCCCGCACGTCTCACCCTCGAGCCGAGTACACCCCTCCAGCTTGCAGGGTCTAAAGAGGTGCTCAGCCAGCCGGGCGTCGTCGAGTGGTTCTTTCCCATCACGGGTGCGGCAGACGTGACAGTGCTCCGAAAGATGTATGTGGGCACTCGATACAGAGATCCCTCCGCACGGAATCGGTCCCGTCGCCACGCAGAGCAACCCGGGGGAACGGGAACCGAGAGAGTCTTTCGAGATGACGCGCGCAGGCACACCGATGAGCTCGTGCCCAAGCCCCAGCGCGAGAGCAGCGGGAACAACGTCTACAGGGGAGACATTCCTGCGCTTTTGGACGTGCTTGGGGAGGAGAGGAGGGCGTGGATTGATCGTACCACCTGCTGGGGTGGGGTTGTATCCTGTGCGTGCAGAGTCAAACGTAGGTAGGGTCGTGCGGGCGGAGACAGTGTCCGAGTTGGGTATGTTCGGTTGGGCATTGTTCGGGAAGGAAAAAGAGGGTGTGCAAGGAAGGGGTGATGTGGGCTGGTTGATGCGGACAAAGGGAGTGGAGAGCAATGAGGGCGGTGCTCCACCTGGCTTTTCGGTGCTGGAGGCCTTGCGCCTGGGTTGGTGAGAAGGATGTGCTGGGCATTCAAAGAAAAAATGAATGACCTTCTCGTCGTGGTGCTTGCATTTAGATTGATGGGGTGGATGTGGTTATTAATGCCGGTGTTGCCGATGCGGAATTGGAAGGGATTCGTTAATGAGGTGTAGGAAGGAAGTAGATGGTGGGGAGGGTTGATTTTCAGAATGTGCCCTTGTCTCGGAGAGCTAGTTTCGGTTGGAGTATGCTTGTTTGCGAGTGGACTTCCTGAATGCGTGGTGACTGGAGGAGCGTACTAGGTGAACTCGATTTTGGCAGAGCGAGGCATCAAATGGGCCATTTCTATGAAGTTATATCCAACCGTTGTATTACGTCGACATTACTTCAGGGAGTGTACGTGCATCCACTACGTGCTTGCAAGTATATCTTGGCGACACGGTACTGTACATTCTCCAGCGAAACATGGAGAATCCAAGGGATGTCAGAGTTGCTTGCCGTTGGGTTGAATCAACAGCAAGCCATCACTCCGCAACTAATCCCATCGATCACCAACTCCACTGCGACCATGTCAACTCATCATCAATCTAAAGTTCGAGACGGAGCGCCGCCGCGGAAAACGGCGCACAACCACAGGGTCTTCAGGCTTATGAAATGACTCAGTGTTCAGATCTGCAGATACCTCGCATGCGCTGACAAACTCACCACCCAGAACGGCACGTCTGATATCACCACCTCCACGTCCCTCTCCGTGCATCTTGCCTTTAACGTCGTAAAGTCTTGCAACCGCTCCGAATTCCCATCACACGTAACGATACGCAACATGGGCAGAATCTCCGGGTTGATCGCATCCAGAATAGGCCGGAGCGTGTCCCTAAAGCTATGCCCCGGATTCCGAAACGACAAATGGACGATCGAGGGCGGGAGCTGTGGCGCGAGTGGCACCACCACCGGAACGCTATACACTACAAACTCCTCCAGACGGGTACACTGGCGCACGAACGCCGCCGCGTCGAGGTTGAAGTGGTACACACGGAGCGAGCGGAGGTTCGGGGCGTGTGCGGAGAGGATGGTGCGTGCGGCGATCCCGGGGAGTTCGCGCAGCTCGAGGATGCGGAGGGTATGTGTGGAGGAGCCGAGGAGCCAGCCAAGGACGGCAGGTTGTGGGATGCGCGTGAGCGCGAGGTCATACAGCGCCACGCGTGCGGGGGGTTGGGTGGGCCCCACGCCGGTGCCGATGCCAGTGCTGGTATTTCGCTGTTGGCGCAGGACGGGCGGCTCTCCGGGGTAACGCCATGGCCACGCAGCGATTTCGGTGCCAATTTTCAAGAACTGAATGCGTGGCCATATACCGAGCAGCTGGAACAGCACCTGCGATTGGACGCCGCAGCGCCGCAGGTTGAGCGCGCGGATGGTCTGCCCCGCGTCTTTGAGCTTGGCGAGCACAAACGGGTCGAATTCGTGTAGGCTGTGGGTGATCAGGGAGAGCTCGTAGAGTCGGGGCAAGGCTTGCAGGAGTTGGGCAAGGTGTTCGGGTTCGCAGGTCTCGTTTGAGCGCCCGACGGCGACGTCGAGGGATCGGACGATGTGGCCCATGAGTTTGCCGCGGATTGCAGACGATGTGAGTGCGGCGTGGAACAATGGAATCGTGTGCGGTCGCAATGGGGTGGTCTTGTGGAAGAGTAGGGATTGGGCTGGGATCGTCCATGAGGTGCATACGAGCGCGCAGTTGGCAAGGAATGTGTAATCGGGGGATCCGGTAGGTGTGTAGTAGCCATGCTCGAGGATAACAAAAACAAGTTCGGGCGGAAGATGTGGCATACGCGAGTTTGTGCTATGTCAGAATATCAGAATGTTACTAGTGATTAGGGGATCTCAAAGTTGCAAAATCTCACCAGACGTAAGTTAAGCGAACCTCAGGTGACAGCCAAGATGATGTGCGTGTGAACAAATGTGTCACATATTCAAGCTCCGAAGTAGTTACAACACAGCCGCCATGTAGCAGCACCTTTGAGCTCCGATCAAAACACTGCTGGCCCATTAGTCACCAGTTACCACGTGATGCTGACACAGTTGGTATCATGTGATCCCGGGCCAAAGTGCTCCTAATTAAAATAGATAGGCCAGCAACAAATTATAAATAGCTAATCCAGGCCTGATATAAAGGCTAGTAGGATAACCTGGAACCTGAGCAAAATGCCTTGCATCTCTGAGTGACAGAAACTACTTAATGCCCTCTTCTGTGCTAGGAAAGAGCTAGGGGTTCAAATTTTTGTACAGATACTGCTTGATGCAGTAAATGCTGAATCCTCTGCTAGCTCTTCTACAGAAAATTCCACTGGTAGCTCTAGCTCATCTCACTCCCACTCTGAGTCAACACATTCCGGCTCTAATAGCAGTTCTACCACTGAACATTCTTCAGACTCTAGCAACGACATTCCTATGCAAGCACTTCTAGCAAACTTCTATGATGCTATCACAGCACAGGAAGATGAAGTCAGAAAGGCACGTGTTCTTCAGGCCCATCCCTGAAACCGGATGGGAACCTGAACGAGTTAGACCCGTGTAAACACAGGACTAACGAGGGAACTAATTGAGGTGATGGTTTGCGAGCAAGTGTCATATATGACGACGAGCATGATGGTGAAAGTAGACGTTGGTATTGAAACTAAGAAGTGATGTAGCATCCAATGACAAGGATAAGATGGCGAAGTGCAATGGTAGTGAAGTGGTAAACAAAATGTCCAGGCCCCCAAGGGAGAGTAGACAAGTGAATAGAACTGAGGAAAAGACGACAGAGAGGTATGGTATATATATGATACTAAGGTGGTTTAGGGTAGGTCATCTGAGTCCTAAATACTTGAGGGCTAGGGTGAGAAGTAAAAGATAAGGGAACATGAGGGAAATGCAAGGTGTCCGTGAGGTGTGACATCATAGATAAGACGAGAGTCTGGGCCAAGGCTAGACTCAAGTCACGTGTTGTCCCACGGTCATGTATGAGGTCACGTGACAAAGAAGAGCAGAATGTCATGTGATCTAAAAAGGGGATAAGTCAGGTGATTGTGAAAGTGAAAACTGCTAAGTACAATTAGATGAAGAAAAGTGAAAAACGTAGCGTATGGGTCCTGAACTATAACACTACCCCCTATTCACCAGCTTTGAGATCCAGTCTTGAGTTGGTGAATTCTGAATAGGAGGGACCGAACGGAGAGAAGAGAGACGTAAATTGATCTTGTGGATAGGATGTGGGGCCATGGGATGAGATGTATGAAAGTCATTGATGGCATCTTGGGCATAGGATGATAAAGTCCACTTCGTATTCCTCGTGACGGTCTTCAGTCACGGTTACGGCATCTGGTTTGTACACGTTTTGCCTAGCTAGCGGGGCTTTATAGAGTTTTACGTAGGAAATGTTGATGGTGGGGTGAATAGATACAGAGGAAGGGAGGACGAGGGTGATGGCATTAGGAAGGATGGAGGAGATATGGTAGGGGCCGATGTATTTTTGGATTAATTTATGGGCAGGATATGGAAGAAAGAGATGATCCATGGAGAGCCACATGAGATCACCGGGAGCATACGTAGGAGCAGTGGACCGCTTGGATTCTTATGCGTGCGACATCCGATCGCATGTTCATTGAAGCATTTCACAAATTTCATCATGGGAACGTCTGAGGGTTTTAGTGAATGACCCCCCAGGGGTTTTAATGGATGTTGTGGGTTCTGATCCCATGTGAGGCGTGTAGTTATGTGTGACAGAGAACAGCGATGTTCTAGTTGCTGTTGTGATAGCGTTGTTGTGTGCGAATTGAGCCATCTTTAGCATAGATGCCCAAGAATCCTGGTTTTTGGCCACATAGGCCTGTAGGTAGGTGAGGATCTCCTGATTGATCCGTTCCATTTGACCATCCGTCTGTGGATGGTATGCCATTGACAGCTTCTGTTATCAGGCTTGAACCTTGAACAAGTCAAACCAGTGTAAACACAGGAGTAACGAGTGAAGAGATAGAAATGATCGTTTGCGAGGAGGTGTCGTAGATGACGACGAGTGAGATTGTAAACATTGGATTGGGAATGGAAACGTAGAAATGACATAGCATCCGATGATGAGGATGAGATGGCTAAGTGCAAGGGTGTGGAGTGGTAAACAAAAGTCCAGGCCCCAAGTGGAGAGTAGACAAGTGAATAGGACTAAGGAAAAGACAACAAGAGGGAACGGTATATATATGATACTAGGATGCTTTAGGGTAGGTCGTATGAGTCCTAAATACTTGAGGGCCAGTGAGGGAAAGTTAGAGATAAGGAAACATGAGGCGAACGTAAGGTAACCATGAGGCGTGATATCATAAATAAGGTGAGAGTCTGGACTAGGTCTGGCCTCAAGTCACGTGTGGTCCCATGGTCACGTGACGAGGAAGAGCAGAATGTCACGTGATCTAAAAAGGGGTAAGTCAGGTGACGTGGTCACGTGACTACGAAAGTGAAAGTTGTTAAGTATGATTAGGTGAAGAAAATGAAAAGTGTAGTGTATAATTAGGTGAAGAAAATGAAAAGCGTAGTGTATGAGTCCTGAACTATAACAGCTTCTGTTGTATGCCCAAAACTTTCAGCAATTCTCTGGTAAACTCCGAGATGAATTGCGGTCCTCTGTCAGAGAGAATAGTGTTAGGAAGTCTGTAGAGACACCAAACGTGGTCTCTAAATAAAGAGGCTAAGTCTAAGGAGGAAGTAGTTTTAAGACAGGGAAAAAGAACGATCTCTTTAGAAAAGCAATTAATGACAACCCCTATAGAATCAAAACCGTATGAAAGGGGAAGTCCAGTAACGAAATCAATTGAAATGTCCTCCCATGGATGGGAAGCAATGGATAAAGGAAGTAACTTTCCTGCCGGTGGCTTTGATGAACCCTTCGTGAGGGAGCACACCTGATAGTGTTTGATGTAAGTAGAAATGTCTTTGGCAGTGCTGGGCCACCAGTAAAATTTGCGAATTGAAGCTATGGTACAATCGTGGCCAGGATGGCCTGCAACTGGAGAATCATCAAAAATAGAAATGAGTTCGTTTCAAAGGGAAGGAGGCACGAAAATGATGCCATTAGAATTTCTGAAAAGTCTGTCTGTTGCGTAGTATTCGTATTTGTTTACTGCGTCAACGTTAAGCCTAGAGGATTCCATAGATAATTTAGCTTCAAAATTTGGAGTGAGAGACATGGATGAAATAGCTTGAACTCCTGTGGAGCCAAACCCTTTTTTGTTTTGTTCTGACTCGTCGAGAGTTTTTATTTCTGATAGTATGGGGTTTTCTATTTTTTCAATAATTAGTTGAGTGATATGGTCAAATTTAGAGATGTGGAAGGAGAAATTGGAATGGTTGAACAGAATTACACCAATTTCTACTCTATAATCAGCGTCAATGACTCTGGCCATGACGTCGATTTTATGCTTGAAGGCGAGGCCTGATTGTGGTGCAATTCTCTCGTAGGTGCTGAGGGGAAGTTGTATCTTGACACAGGTGGGGATGAGTTTCTGATCGTGGGCAGGGATGTCAAGATCCTTGATAGAATACAGGTCAAAACCTGCAGCGGATGAGGAGCCCTTCGAGGGTAAGTGGGCATCAGGGGTGGTGAATTCAACCAGAATAGATAAGGAAAAGGAACAGAGAACATCAGAAGAAAAGACGGTAATGTTCTCATTTAATTTATCGACAGCATCGCTGTGGTCAGGACAATGGAAGAGAGCATCGGCACGTCTGTTTGTTTTACCGGGTTTGTAAATAAGGGTGTAATTGAACTCCTGAAGAAGTTCGTGCCAGTGCACCTGGCGACCAGAAAGTGTTTGAGGCTTTTTCCAGTATTTGAGATTTTTATGGTCTGTCCAAATCTCGAAGTTAGCCTGCCCAATGAGATAATGACGCCACTCCTCGAGAGCATATATAATGGCAAGCAGCTCCTTGTCATAGACAGGGTAGTTGCGTTCTGTGGAAGAAAAAGAGTGTGAAAGAAAAGCACAAGGGTGCTATGATGTATCCTCCTCTAGGACCAATAGTACCGCTCTGGTGGCAATATCGCTTGCATCTGTTTCAATGTGCATTTCTTTTGAGAAGTCAGGGAATGCCAAGAGAGATGCAGTGGTGAATTGGTTTTTTAGCATGTCAAACGCTTTCTATTGGCCCTCCCCCCAAACGTATGGAGTGTTTTTCTTGGTGAGATCATTGAGGGGATGAGCGATCTGACCAAAACCATCAATAAAACATCAATAATAATTACAAAGTCCTAAGAAGGACTGGAGTTGTTTTAGTTTGGTGGGCACAGGCCAATCAAGAATGGCGTCCACTTTTTTCGATTGCATGCTGACACTGTTATAGTTCAGGACCCATACACTACGCTTTTCAATTGTCTTCATCTACTCATACTTAACAACTTTCACTTTCGCAGTCACGTGACCAAGTCACCTGACTTACCTCCTTTTAGATCACATGACATTCTGCTCTTCCTCATCACGTGACCTCACACGTGACCATGGGACAACATATGACTCGAGTCCAGACCTAGTCCAGACTCTCGTTCTATCTATGACGTCACGCCTCATGGTCGCCTTGCTTCCTCCTCATGTTCTCTTATCTTTCTTCTTCTCGCACTGGCCCTCAAGTATTTAGGACTCAGATGACCTACCCTAAATCTCCTTAGTATCATATATATACCGTTCCCTCTCGTCGTCTTTCCTTAGTCCTATTCACTTGTCTACTCTCCACTTGAGGCCTGGACTCTTGTTTACTACTCCTTTCTCTACCCTTGCACTTTGCCGCCTCATCCTCGTCATCGGATGCTACGTTGTTACCTCGTTCATATTCCAATCCACACGTTTACTGTATGACTCATTATCGTGATCGACACTCGCACTCAAAGCATCGTCTCTATCCAATCACTCGTCCAACCTATTAACTAGGTTATCCTCGCTCCAAGTCTAGTCCCGTTACACTTGAATAGGACTGCCCTATACCTCACTATGTTCCTCACCCTACCTTATATGCGTACTCAGTTCCTGTACTGTGCCGAACGTCGCCAGGAATTCGCTGCTCTCGACTTCTATTGTCTCAACCGACTCAGACAAAACACCCCAGTCCCATACACCCTCAAATCCGAAAACCCAGACAACGTAGACCCCAACGACCACACCCCGGTCCAATCCCGCATACCGTCTCCTGAACCACAGTACTTCATTATCGACGAACTACTTGGTCCGGTCATAGCTGCGCCGGGATCCCCTCTCCCAGACTATCTCCGTCATC
>JBBPQR010000487.1:0-10806 GCA_038092615.1 Boletus sphaerocystis | reverse complement strand
AGATGCCTGTATAGCAATCAATAACAGCGCTTTTCATCGGGAACAGCAAAACGAACCAGTGTCGATAATGAGCACTTTGCCTCCGCAGCGCGCCACAATGTTCTGCAAGTGAGGGGTGTGTCCCATGACCATCCGGCGCGTACCGGTCTTTTGTAAAACTTGGTCCACCTGTGCACATATCTTGGACTCTTCTTCCTCCGCCCACCCGCGGTACCACAGAGGACCATCACCGCCGTAAAGACGTGCCTCCTCGCGGGTTGTTCCTGCGGGTAACCCAGGGTATGCGTGGGGTGGGTGAGGAGGAGGCTGCGGAGAGCGAGACCTCAGTCTACGAAGAAGCGTTGCAGAGAGATTATTAATAGCGCTCGGGAATGGCTGGAGGTTGGGATACGCTGGTGCTAGTCCCCCATGCACGAAAGAGAACGCAGCATGAGAGAGCGGCCCAGCATTCGCGCGCGCATACATGCTCTTCTTCTCAGGCGGGTAGTCAGTATTAGGTGGTCCGAGAAGACTGTGAAGAGGAAGGCGTGCAGCGGTCGTGTAGTTTGATGCCCAGGTGTTAGCGAGCCATCCAGTCGTAACGGCCTTTTGGCGCGCACTGATGGAGCCCCAGGTCTCAATTTCGGAGGGGTAAACGTATCTGTGTGATGTCCGTCATGTGGTCTGCGCTGCGGATGGTGTAGGACAATTACCTCCAGTCACCTGAAAGGTACCCATCAGCACTTCAGTTTGCGCCAGGCGTACCGTTAGGCACTCACCAATGGCGTTCATCCACTCATGATTTCCTAGGAGGCTGATCAGCTCACCTCCCATGCCGTGTGCTTGTGTTCTGAGGTCTTCCATCCATTGAAAGAGCTCAATAGTATCGTCACCTCTGATGGAAAAGTAGTTAGCCAAAGGAAAGACACAGCCAAAAACATATACCTGTCTACAATATCGCCTGTTTGAACGAAAACGTCGACGTTCCCACTCCAGTTGCCGTCCTCGTCTACAACGCCAGCCATTTGCAACACGCGTCCTGCATTGTATATGTCGCCGTGGATATCGCCGACAGCAACAATTCGCCTAGTAAAGCGGGGACGTGGTTCACTGATGGTAGCTCCAGAGTCGTCGGCATCTACTTTCTGCGTCGGCTGTTGGACTGACAGAGGAATTTGTTGGGTTGCAAAGGGAGCATAAACAGCGGCTTGTACATAATCTACGAGGGTCGATAGAATAATTGAGAATTGGGGACCTGTGGCGAGGTGTGGTGCTGGCCCCAGGGGTGACACGTAGGATTGAGCAAAGTAGGCGAGCGAGAGTACCAGAAACGAAAGAGCAACGAAGCTCAAGGCCGATGGTCGAGCCATAGTGCGATGAACGTTTCAATGACCGACTCGTCTCGAAAGCAAAGGAGCAAGAGCACTTGCAGCGATCGGGCCAAGCAGGAGTCGGCTATATGTCCGTGGTGGCTACGCAATGCCCTGCACCTCGAGGCCTTTCGCGTGTACATAGTGCAGCAAGCGGGAATACGTCAGGCAGTGCGACAAACCTGCAGCGCTGCCTATGTGTTTCACCAATGGCTCAGCGGCTTTGGCAGTTGCTCTATCATGATGTACTAGTATGGGGTATAATTGCAACTTCGACTATTCGCATGATACGGTTGAACAGTACACGCGCACAACGTTCTCCTGCCTCAGGCTTTTGGCACAGCAGAAAAGTTATGTGAAGTAATATTGATCGGTAACTGCAGGAATGGCAACAGAACGCCACGACTGTGCGGTGGCCAAGAGAATGTCCTTGCGACGGATTAAAGTCCTATAGTTGCCATTATAGGAGAACTTTCCTTGACAATTCTCTTAAATCGGCGCATGATTCGTTGATTCCTTGGAAGGGCGAGCTCGAAAGCCAGTGGCTTGAGTAGCGAAGAACTGTAAAGCTCAAATCTCCTACTCAGCACCGCATGAAATGCGTGCGTGCCCAGCCTAACCATAGCATCTCTTGAGCACATGATCGGGCATATGTGGCAGGGAGAACTAACCAAAGAACATCCGCCTTGTTGATGTCGCATTTTCCTCCATTTGCTCGAGAAATCTTATTCCTCGCACTCTGCATGATTACTGCGTGCGTGTATCGAATCATCTGGCGGATGGTATCTTATCAAATTGATTTAAACCTCACACAGTTCCTAGGAGAGTATCTTGGCACTGGGGACGTACTATGCAGGAACTTGACATTCTTCAAAATATCGACCCCCCAACTTTCAAGGTAGTAGTGCATCTTCGCGGCCGCGATGAGGAAGTTCCTGTAAATGTTCAGATATACGATATGTGCACCGTTAAAACTGGTATCGTTGTAGATGATATGACCCCTTGATTTAGCCAATCTTGGGTGCTCATGAGCAACGGATGGCGCCAAGTGTGAATGGTACGAACCTCAACATTTTGTGAGCAAAATTAACACCGGGCTTGCGACCTTTATCTACCGTCAATGAATCTCTGAGGTCTATTGTAGATACGTTTTCTCGTTAGGCCAATTCAGAGCGGTGCAGAACACTCACCCGTGCCACTATATCGTGTCAAGTCTGCGAGAACCGAAAGGTTTGTCATGTTGATCAATAACCCACACCAAGGGAAAACTGAAAGTAGCTCCGGTTAGCGCCTCGTCCGACAAATCACTGAACGGAGCACATTTCTGGTCAGGGGGAATGACGTTCATAATTTGCGCATCATAATCAAAATTTGTCAAAGTCTTCTCTTCCGATATCGTACAACCATACTCGGGGTGACCCGCAATCATCGTGTCCAAAAAGGCCTTTGCCTTTCGCGGGCAGGTAGTCACGAAGAGATAATCGTCCACCAATCTGAGGAGTAGCTAAATGACAGGTCAAACAGATCAGCCAGAGGAGTGCGAACCACTTACATTTTGTGAATCATTCGAGAAGCCAGATTCCCTCAACTTTTTAGTCTCCAGATCTCCATAACAATAAGAACACAACAACGCAGAAAGTACAGACCCCTGAGGGATGCCCACAACTTGGCGATAATAGCGTTGGCCAATCTATGAACTTGCTTGATTAGCAATGAACTGGCTACCATTTTTCTTTAGTCCACCTTGACGATATTTTCATTGATGTGCTCTTCGAGGAGTTGCATCGCCGTATGCCGACTCTCAAAACTGTAGTTCACCTGTCATAAATTATGTATGAGAGTAAAGTTCGGTTAAGATGGGACGGTACGATAGACACCTGATCAACAAAAACTGTATCCCGCAATGCGTTCGCCAAGTTACGGGCATAAGCTACGAAATCCGGGTGCTCATCTATATAATGTTAGAGTCAAAAAAAAAACACAATAGTCGACCTTATTTCGAAAAACCTTCCGGGTACGCCTTCTTGACATATTCCCGCCTGATTTTGCCAGCGACCGGCGTTATTTGTCCAAACCTCTGAATAATGTAGGTATCCTTTAAAAATCATGAGTTCTGGGCACAACCGAAAAGCTAGATGAGCTACTTCGGATATCAGTTCCTTCAGAATCGCCAGGAGAGTAGATTGGTCAATGGTGTCGAAACAAGCCCGAACGTCAACCTTCGCGAAGTACAACTTAGGCCTTCTTCTTTCAACTCGAATTATCGCGTTCTCTTTAATAAATCACTCACAATATACCTGAAGGGCGATCCTTCAACAGTCTTGTCCTGTACGTCTTCAGCCGCGTATATATTTCGTTCGGTCCGAAGACGGAGGCACCAAGTAAATCTGGTTGACGTTTCTGTAAACGGGAATGTAATAACCGAACCTCCAAGCTACTCCGCTATAAATGCTTACCTTCTCATAAGTAAGTATCTGGAAGGTTGTCTGAAGAATCTGGTTGATAGACTGTGAGGGGCCAAGGTTCAGGGTCTGCAAATCAATTAAGCAACCTTGTGCGACTTGAATGCTTATACGTCACACCTTGTTTTGAGGCATCCTACGTCTCAAGTTGACGATTGGGCGAACTCCTGTTTCTTTAGGAAGGAGGCGAACGAACGAAAACCCGAGCCTACGTTGTCGAAGGATTTCTTCGGCCTCTCTCTGCGGAAAAATTGTAAATAAATAGAAAAGAGATTAGACTGACAACCTTCTCTATCGCTTTGAAAGTTTTCTCGCTGAGTTGATCTATCAAAGGGGCACAGAGTATTTCCCAGTCATCCTGTCTGAAATACAGGACTTGGTTACGGAATGCAGAGGAATCAGTTACATAGAATGTTGTCTGGGAAGCGTGATTGTGGGTCTATTCTTTATGAGTCATCAAGCATTCACGCACCTTGATCAACGGAATAACAAAGGAATCAAAATACCAAAACATGAACTCTTCCAGCAATTCTCGTCGCTTCAACGAGTCCGTCACAGGAACTCTTCCATGACACGCGGGTGCTCCCCGAGGGGTAAGCCAATCACAGTCAGTGGTGCTAAATCCTTGAAGAACGTGGTGGAGCGATATAGTTTCAAATCGGCGAGCCACAATGAATTCCTTGACATCTACAGTGCATTGTAAATCGAAGCCGCAGAGGCTATCGGAGTACATACGGCTCTGCACCAACTTGAAATTCGTCTGAGATCCCCAGAGTTGCTTTGGGATGACAATTTTCGTCACAAGCATGACATAACGGAAAACCTATACAGATTATAAGATGCCCATTGGGGGGACCCAAATTTCCGTACACACCTCGATGTAGCTACATGTGAACTCGATAAACCGAGGTTTGTGGATACCGTGCTTCCTGGCTTGAGATAGCCCTTGAGGGAGAATCGAGTTTCCATTCGAGTCAATGGATATATCGCCGCTGCATCCTGTTGGCTGAGACTTTAATTGAAGAGAAGTCTCGGAAACCATTTCCTGCTTCTATCAGAGAGCCACTCATTTCTCGACGTATGGTATACGTACCAAGATAATGCTGCTATCCATCGCCTTGTTGTTAGTACTAATGATCTACGGGGGTCAATGATTAGGACATTCAGCCACCGTAGATTCATGAACATGCCTTTGAGGGGCAGACTTTGTCGCGCAAGGGCTTGTAACCGCATTTTCCATGCCTCCAGATCATCTTCTCAACTAGCGCCAGAAATTCTCTGAGACGCTTAGGAGTTTTGCATTTGCCAAGTGCCTATACTACGCCTCAAAATCGCGCTCGAATATAAAATAAACACATACCTTGATCTCCCGTTCCCTGTCAGAGTAATCCGGTTGCGCGTATCTTTCTTTCCCGTTTGTGATGAGGATAAATATACTTGATAGACCGTACTGTGAAGGGAAGATGTATTTGCTGAGATGACGCGCATCTTTCGCAAGGGCGCTCGGATCAGGATCCTTATATGTAGCAGGATCGACATAGGGCTTCTTGAAGTACGATGGACGTAAACGGTTTAATGCGTCTACAAAGAGTTGAGGATGAATGAGTCCGCGGAAGCAAAATGCTTACGATCGTAGGGCAATCCAACAACGATTCTAAAGACATCGGGATCCCGAGACGGCCTAGCATAAAATATGCGCCTTCGTACGAAGCTTATATCTGCCGCGGTACGTCTTTTTCTCGTGAGTAGGGCAGGCAGATGAAATTTGCATGCCATGGCTTCACCTTTGAATAGGTTGGCTGAATACTCTTTTCGTCGATGGTTTGATGGATTGTTCACGATAGTTCGTTACCGTCCTGATTAATTTAAGACGTTTCCGCGGCTGCAGTTGCTGGGGGGATTCCCTTTTCCGCTTTTGCACTCGATGATGCGGACCACTAGCAAGGAACCCGCCCCCCCGCGGGAGTGAGGCAAATATGAGTGGTTCTCCCGTGAGTTGACATAGACATTCGTTAGGTAGTGATATGAATAGTGACGTCTTCACGAGAAGGTGAAGCATCGCGTCTGCACCGATTCTGAGACCACCATCAATATCTCTTTATGTTTGATTTAAAAGTATTACCTCTGGAGCATGATGTCCCACTCCGGTCCGTGCAAAGCTGTGATGATTGTGTTTACAAACCGATTGCATATCCCGGAGGATGTTGTATGGAGTCGCTCGTTACCTGGTACCTGCACGCACGGCTATGAAATTTTACTGAGGACAATGTGGGGCAACGTACACGCTGGTATCCCAAGGCAATAATATTATTGGGTCTTGCTCTCGAGGCCAGGAACAATCGCTCGTGAGCCTTCTGTATGATCTAGTTGGAAGTTTTCGCTGTCTGCAATATGTTACTATGTATGCACATGGACTCACGTCTCGCATATACATCATTGGCGGTGTGACCAGAAAAGACGGACGCTGTAAAGCATCTGATTTGAGACCGACATAGGATGTCTTCACCAAATTGCAGTAGGACTGCGGTTCATCGTCGGAAAGTATAAGTGGTATGGTTGGATAGGAAGAGTTGGAGTCAGGAGAGGACGATTTAAGGATCTCATGCAAGTATCTTTCAAGCGGTACTACTTCCTCAAAGTAGACGTCGAGAATCGCAAGAGTGAGCGACTGCCGGGGTACGCTTGACATCTAGTCAAGGACGAAGCGCTCGCTGTCTCTTGTCTTGAGGGGGTAATGCAAAGACAGAATACGCGACGCCACCAGCGCGTACGCGATCACGTGCATCTCACTGATACTGGTCCCAGCCAATGGCGAGGCCTCACAGGTGATGTGTGGTACTATCGTGCTTCCAACATCAAATGTATCAAAATCACGGGTCTCCTACCTTTTTATGATCGCTTTGATCGGTTGGAAGAAGCAAAGATGAAAAGGCTGGTGTGAATAATGAAGGGAAAATATGTACGTCTATTACGCAGTGTAGTTCATGAATCCCATAACAATGCCATCATAAGCTAGCTTGCGGACCATGTGCTATATAAAATGTTGCCCTTCAGGAACCGCATGCAAGTAATCGAATGGTACAACATACCGCATTCCACGGACAAGCCTCACCATAACCGGGAAAGGCGGATGGAATCCAAGAGTACTGCGGTGAGAATGATGAATCTAGATGGTAGGATAGCCGATCGCTGTAGAACCTACCTTATCGGTAAAGCCCCAAGCAGTGACACCAACACATCCGGGAACAGCCATGCAAGTTTGGATGACAGACATGTAATCTGCTTTTTGGTTCCTCAGGTCGACGTCGGTGACAGGACGCACAATTCGGACATCAAGCTCCGTCACGGCAACTTCAAGACCAAGAGCAGTGATTCTCTCCATGTTGGTCTTTAGTTCGCTTGGAGACACTTCACCAAGGACAAAGTGGCATTCAAAACCGATGCCATGAATGGGCACGCCAGCTGCCAAGAGGCCCTCGACAAGTCGGACCATCGCATCAATCTTGGGGCCTGAGAAGAAGACATTTGATTATGACGGTGTAAAGGGACAATTAGTAATTTACCGGTGTACTCAAGGTTGTACTCATTGATGTAGAGTTTGGCCTTCGGGTCTGCAGCATGGGCAGTCTGTAGTGCGACATTGATGTAGGATGTCTTCAAGGTGTTGTAGAACACATCAGCACGCATCGTTCCGTCGTCGTTGAGGGGTTCTGAATTCCGGAAAGCGGAAATGCTCTGTCAGATGTAAAGCAGCAGAATTTATCAGACCTACCATTAATGACATCCCACGCATCTTTGAATGGAACGGTGTCACCAAAGCCCACAACTCATTAAGAGATTAACTTACAGCTACCAATGATGTCGTTTAGCCTTAAACCGTGGAAAGGTTCGGAGATATAACTCACATTCTTCCCGCATAATGCGAGACTTCTGTCCGTACATGGGTTTTGAGAACTGACGTCAAGGTCTCTGGCATCCAGTTTCCATACATAACCCAGTCGGGAAGTTGATTATACCAGACGAGGTTGTGACCTGAGGGCTCCAATGAACATGGAAGACAGCAGAAGGTGTGGTAAAATACCTCTCATGATCTGCCCCGTTGCCTTAGCCAAGGCAACGATCTGATCGCCGCCTGTGAAATTGAAAACGTTCTGTTCGGGCTCGACAGCATCCTAACAGTACAGAGTACAAACGTTTAAGCCTCCGTTGCAGAGCTCCGAAAAAAAAGTACAAACGTACCCACTTCATGCTGTTCTCTGGAGTAAGCTGACCAAACATCGCTTTATCGTCCAGGATGCTGACATAGGCTCTATCAGTCAACGCCGGGTTGTCTGTAGCAGAACCAAAGTAGAGCTTTCCAGCAGCCCTAGCTGCCATGTTCAAACCCATGGTGGAGGCCGCTGTCGGAGTGCTCGTCTGCGCAACTGATTTTTGCACGATGGCAAAGAGCAAAGCGAAAACTTGAAATGATAACATCGTTGCAACCAAGGCTAGTCCCTGAGAGTGGCAATATTTGTGGGGCTCAAAAATTCAAAAGAACAGACTGTTACAGATTGGTTTCAGTACAATTCGTCTTTCTAAAAAGGAAAGTTTTGCACGCAAGTACTAAAATCGGCCTGTTCAAGTTACAGGCTGTGCTGCGGAGGTGCAGCATGTGGTGTGATCACATGCTGGGCAGAGATCGAGCTCAGCTATCGAGGCCTGCTGATGGAAGTGGATTCTTACCAGGGCAAAATATTCGTACCGGACATGCTTCGGGATATGTCGCTGTAACGAGTAGGAACGCTCGCACACCTCATGCGGGTGTTGAATCGGAGACTCTCGATTTTAGAGCGATTCTGCCACCTTGTAGGAGCACGGTTTTATACTCTTCCAGAAAGTGTGAAATGGGCTGGTCCAATCCCATGGCGGAGCCACCGAACCAACGGGGCCTGATGCATGGACCCGTAACAGAGACACATGGGCTTCAAGATTGCGACTCGATCCCTCGTCCACGGCGACTCGCGGCGGGACAGAGATTTAAGGGGATTCCATCACTGGTTTAACTACTTACGCGGGATTAATCCACTAGGAGTATCCGGATGGTCGTGATATATGAAGGACTTGGATGTGTAAATAGTTGAGGGTGTCCATAAAGTGGCGATAACATTCCTGCACTTCCTCAGGCTCCTCTCGTCAATATCCACTATGACGGTACTTACCTTTGCACTAGTTCAGAGTCAGTCGAAGTAGTACACTGAAATCAAAGTAGGGGTACATGCCCTGCTCTGAGTCTGAAACGGCTCGACCGTTGTTGCGGGTGACATCGACGCTGCGGCCGATCTCTCTGAGTTTCAAAATTTATCTCCCCGTTAACAGCGTCACGGTGATAACATGACGCGTATATCTCCAATGTCGCGCCTAGCTAAAGGTGATGTTCTCGCACACATTAGTGATGCTACTCTCGGGGCATTCGCGTTTGTCCCGCCCTCAGAAGTTCTCAACCATTTAATTCGATTTTTGTCGACATGGAGTGGTACCGAGTTGCGTACGACCCTTCTGTTTTCGTGTTTCCCGCTCACGAGTGCACGTACTATTCAGCAAGCTGTTCACGGTGTGGAACTATGCATTTGGAATGATACTCTGGTACTCACCCCATTCTCCAGCTCATCGAGTACACAATGAAGCTCGTTACCCCGGTTTTGCTTGAACGGGCAAAATTCCAGCATCGTCTAGGTCTGCGGAAGGAGCCAAGCAGCAGTATTGCGACATCGTTCACACGCTTTGCCGGTACGATCAGTGATTTCAAAATGTTGGGTAGATTCTGGGGTAAGCGATCCCATCTATTCGGCGCTGATTATGCAAATCAATCATTTGTTCGGACAGGTTTATTCCCCATCCTGCAATGGATGATATCCATGGAAAGAAATCCTCCGCCTACACGTGCTCTCCTTACGATCGAGCGTTTGCAGGGATGGTCCATGTTGGCGTATTATCCATTCGAACATCTATATTACTTGCGCACCCATAACCTCATTCCGGCTACAATCCCCTCTATCACATCACTTCCTCGACGCACATCAAAACGAATTCATCTGAATGCCAACTTCCTTGTCATGTGGTCTTGCCGAGCTTGGGCACTCTATGTCATCCTCCAGTTCGCTCACTTGATGGAGGACAGGAAGCTGTTACTTATGAAAGAGAAAAAATTAAAGAAGGGAAAGGGTGTCGTAGCAGAAGATAAAGAAGATCTTCGGAATAAGTGGGACTCCTTCTGGAATGAAGTTGTAGCCAACTCCGCCAATTTGCCATTGGCTCTCCATTGGCAAGTTGTTTGCTTTATGATCCGTCAATTTCTCAAGCCTCTCTTAGGTCCCTGGAGCAAGGCATCTTCACCAATAAGGTATGTGTCTGTATGGGAAGGAGAGGCACCAGTTAACACATGTAACCATATTAGATATGGCTCACTATCTTCGGTTTCATTAATGCGGTGGCCTCCTTCAGAAGCGGATGGAGGGCTACTGCCCTCCCTTCTGCAATGGTGGGTAAGACAAACGATGCAACTGGAAGTGACCTTGGGATTACAGATGACAAAGAGGAGGCTCATTCAAGTTCTTCAGTAATTTTTTCATAATTACATGAGAGGATATGCTGACTGACTACGATTTATTTAGACCCATCTTCAATAATTTATTTTTGTTCTTTCAAAGATGTCCTAGTAGCGTGCATCTATCACCGGGCAAAAGACTTAGCCGATACCACCAGAACATCATGTGAAATGGGCTCACGTTTGTATTTACCATTGTCTTGGAAACATCATGCTATGGGGCGAGTATATAATCCCAAGCATAGAATCACTGTTCCACCGTCCTATTAGAATGCTTGAGACAAGTCAGTCATCCTCCAGTAGGCGCGATTGGTGTGCCCCGGACAGAACCTCTACAAGCGAGCTTGAAAACCCGGCTGGGACAGATTTATCTAACTAGTTTCCAGTAGCTACAAGTAGCCAGTGAAAT
>JBBPQR010000486.1:0-10814 GCA_038092615.1 Boletus sphaerocystis | reverse complement strand
AGACGTAGAGATTAGTGAAGCTCCGCTCGGGCTGGTCTCACCTATATAGGCCAGTGGCATAAAAGAGAACTCGGCAGTGGGGCACTACCAAATATGGTGAGGATACGTAGCCCGGAGGAAATTGGTAATAGGGGAGATGACATGGTTCCAGAAATCTCACACGATGATACCAAGATCTTTCGTCATATTTGATATCTTTGTGCACATAGTCAGTGCACTGAGATTTCCCGAACGCATGTGACAGATAATGGTATGTGAATGGGATCCCTGTGGCCGGAGACAATGAGAGTGTCGCAGCTATACTTGCTCACATTCACGATGATGACAGGCCCACCACTGGCTGCACGTCGGAGGTCGGAGAAGAGCAACGGAAGAAGGAGGCAGGAGTGACCAGGTAACTCGCGAATGTTGGCTATCATTTTTTGCAACTCATAGTTCAACTGGCACACCTGATTGTGTTGGTCTGCACCAGGTGGGTCAATGATATTGCGAATGGGTGAGGTGAGATACCTGAACTCGTCTGCCAACGTCCTTCTTGCCAGGTCATTGAGGGGGGCAATGGAGGCAAGTAAGCTGGCTCTAAAAGACACCCCTTCCTTGCTCAAGCAACTCGACTGCATTGGCAGGAGACTGGCAATGAAGACAGGTCAAGAATGCATTGACTGCAAGCGATGATGAGAGGGCCTTGAGGACAGTGAGATGCTGTGATAATGATGGGAGAACAGCGACATGTTCAACGAGTAATCGCAGTGCTGCTTTGTATGCAAGATGAGTCGTAGGGTGGTGAAATTCTTCAGCTGCATTGACCCCGTCACTCCTTTGAGGGCCATATGGATAAATGACAAAAAACAAGGTCTTAAGATTGAAGCCAACTTCCATTCGTGTTCAGAGTCACACACATGTTGCCAGTGGTCGGGGATGACTGCTTATTATTAAGGTGGTGCATGAGTGTTATACCTGTGGGGACACCAATGCTGTGTTGTCATTGAAGTAGCATGTTGAAAGGAGGGGAGGGGGGGACGATGAGGGATTCTGTCCATGGAATTAGTAAGTGAGGAGCAACATGATATAAGGATGGGGCATATCATACAGAATCTGGATGCGCTGTATGACGCTAGATCTGCACATTTAATCCTGCACGCTTTTTGACCTGCGCATTTTTTTTGACCCACATGTATTAGCTACAAGGAAGCCTGCGGGGGCATACAACATGGGCCCATAACCCGTTGATGAGGTGAAGTTGTCAAGTCGAGTTGCCGGTCTAGGATATAATGTGATTTGGGTGATTTAGCAAACTAGATCAAAATGGGACGTAATGAGGGCACATCAGAGGTTCCCCATAGCATGCCAGAGCATCCCCAACGCACTTGTGGGCGGTGACGGCGATGCAAAGGTGCATGTCAAATTATAGGCCCAGGGGGAACTGAGCGAAAAGGTTAAATTGGAAGTTAACAAGTACAGAGAATCATGCGCAAACGATGCAGATGACTCACCTAGCATCCAAGAATGCTCCACAGGTGATCCGGACCAGTGCGTCGATGAAACAAGAGCGGAACGTCGAGGTAAAGGGCCAAGAGGCCAGATCGAGATGCAGGGCAATTGGGGGAGTGAAGTAATTGAGACAGCATCGAGATGGATTGGAATGGTTGCTAGATAGATACCATAATGAGCAGCGTGAGTCGTGACGTGAAACAGGGATGCTGGCCAGTAGGAGAGCAAGTCAGCACGAGGGGTGTTATAGTTCAGGATCTTACGCTGCGTATTTTCACTTTTCTTATCGGACTTAGTCGATTTTCACTTTCGCAATCACGTGACCAAGTCACCTGACTTACCCCTTTTTAGATCACGTGACATTCTGATCTTCTTCATCACATGACCTTACACGTGACCGTGGGATAACACGTGACTCGAGTCTAGGCCTAGCCCAGGCTTTCGTCTTATCTATGATGTCACGCCTCACGGTTACCTTGCTTTTCCCTCATGTCTTCTTATCTTGTCCATTCTCACACCGGCCCTCAAGTATTTAGGACTCAGACGACCTACCCTAAAGCACCTTAGTATCATATATATACCGTACCCTCTCGTCGTCTTTCCCCAGTCCTATTCACTTGTCTACTCTTCATTTGGGGCCTGGACTCTTGATTGCTACTCCTTTCCCTTCCATTGCACTTTGCCATTTCATCCTCGTAATCGGATGCTACATCGTTACCTGGTTTCTCTACCCATTCATCAATACAACATCCTTATCGTCATTGTCATTGACACCAACGTTCCACGTGTCGTCTCTATCAACACACTCCTACAACCTATTAACTAGGTTGTACTCGTTTAGGTCTTGGTCCCGTTTCAAGGGGTACGAACACTAAACGTACCTGAGCCATACACACCGCCCACCAAGCGCCCCAAACCCCCATAGGTGTCAGCCAGATCCACCGCATCAATGAGGACGCTGAAACCACAATCTAAAGGTGTTAGTAGGTTAATAAGGACCTACCAGTCGAACAGCACATCAAGATGACATTGGATGGATCGGATGCGCCGGATATAGAGTAAAGAATGTGGGGGAGCAGTCCCAAGGTGTGATATGGCGACGCGAGAGGCAATGGGGCTGGTCACAGCAAAGCAACTTGATCAGTAAGCGAACTTAAGTGGCAAGAAGTTGATCTTGGAGAAGTGGCGTGCCTAGTCTTAGATCTGAGTGGTAATGTATTGTTGAGATAGCCAGGGTCACTCTTAGAACGCTCGGGTGGCATTCTCTACTGTGAATGGTTACCATATAGATAGCATGGTATTCTAAATTTGGGAGGTCATTGTATGTTGGTAGAAGCATGTGATCAGAAGGTGAGTCACTATTTAAGAAGTTGCCATCTAGAAAGTCGGAGTTTTAAACTTCCGCAACATGGTGAAGGTAAAAGGAACCACACCTGCAAGTATCAGCTGTCGGTGTTGGGTAAATGGTGACAACGTTAAAATTACATTTACCGTCACCATCGGGGAATCGCAAATGGTCTTAAACCTTAAGGAACTCATATGGTCAAAGATCCGCGAATTCGAGAATGTTCTTGCAAAAGATCTCATCCTCCATGCTGTTCAACATTTATCATTGCCCGTTTCGGAGGACATGCACCTTGACGCTCAAACTAAAATAAAGAATCTAGAAGACTTCCCAAATCTTGTGATCGTCGTCAATGCACCTAGGTCAAGTAGGTGCTCACAAAATTACGTTGCATGTGCTAACATTGCTGTCCAGTTACTCTTTACTACTGGGTATATGGTGACTTGCATAGTCAAACCCGCTCTGTCCAAGCCTTCCCAAAAGACACAATCAAGCTGCTGAGAAATACCATAATTTCCAAAGACACAGACCTCGAAACCAGTTTTTAAAGGGACGTTATCTTGTACAAATTTGTTTCTCTGGTCTCTGTACCCAAAGAGGATAAACTTTCAGATGTGCTCAAGTCCATCAAACTCTCTTATCTGAAAACTTTTCGAGATGGATATTGTGTATCAGATGCTTTCGTGCCATTTGATCCAGTGAGCGCACTTCATTTTGTAGTTGTCGGTATGTACCTTTTGTAATTTGAATGCTCCAACTTAGGGCGTTTCAGACATATCAAAGCCCATCCCTGTTGAATGTTGGATTCGGGGGTCAGACAATCTTGATTTATTCAAAGTTATGATTAACATGAAAAACCACATTAATGACCTGAAGAACCAAATCAGGTGCAGCAATCACCTCAATACTTCTGCCAAGTGGTTCAATCTATTCAAGATTTCAGATCATCATATAGATGATCTCGTGGAGGTTCTTGGTGATACAGAATCCGGTACTTGCCTGTGCGAACCGTGGTTGTTGATGGTCTTCGAAGACATGGCTCTTTCTGAGCCGCTCTACGTTGTCATTGGGCCCAACGAAAGTAAGCTTGACCAAGATAACCTTGACTTGTACTCACATGTCCAAAAGAACCATCAAAAGGCTCTCCACTGAACCACCATCCCCCTAAAGTGGAACATCTGATCGCGGTCACACGTGAAGCCACCTTGAATCTCATCCCAAGCCAGAGGCCCTCTCGCTCTGGATCTCCAGGTTCATTCTGATCTCGACAGCGATCACCAAATGCTATACCCTGCAGTCGTCCTATCACCATAGAGGAGACTATCCCTCCATCCTTACTACACCCTATATTTGGTCAGTTTGTTGATAAATATCAGAATATTGTATCAACATGTGGGGATAATGAATTCGCCAAGGAAGTCACGAGAGTTATGTCAGAGCTGTACGACAACGACATTCAGCGCGTTCACACAGTTGTCGAAGTATTCACCAGATATGGCATTCCATTCGACTTAGCAGACAAAACCTGGTATCCGATGGATACAGCCCTCAGCGTCAATAATCATTGCTATGTGATTGCTGAATATAAGAATGAAGCTGGTAATACATCGATGGAGCCATCTTTTCAAGCCATCAGATACTATAAGGAGTGTACGAGAGACACAGCTCTCACATACTACGAATCACCACTGCCATGCATCCTAGTGGTTATTTTTGGTTGGTCCCTCACTTTCGAAGTCTATCCGAACTTTGAGCGCTTTTCTTTAGGGCTGTATATAGAGTTTTCTGCTGCCGTATGGAATACCCGTCCCTTGATACGGCTCCTCACCGATCCTATTTTGTTTAAATTTTACTCCAGCGACATGCACATCCAATTCTCCACAGCATGTCGCCTAGCTGCTTTTCGCAGAGCTACCGTACGACTAAAGGAGTACTATGAAGAGTTGCAAGCAACATGCAGAAATCTTCCTGTGGATCAAGCACAGTTGTTTCCATACCCAACAAGCTACAAGTCTGGTAACACCAAGAGAACATTCCAGTACGTAAAACAGCTGAACTCAGACAAGCTTGTCTTCCAAGGAAGAGACAGCGACAAGAAGATTTTCATCAAGTTTACAAAGTCTGACTCACCCACGGTCCACAAGTTCTTTGAAGCCCAGCAATATGCTCTGACATTACAAGGAATGAACAAGCTCCCAGATGGTTGGTACATGGTGGTCATGGATCTGCTTGAAGGGTATACAATGCTACACAATTGCAAGCCATACCCCCCCTCCCTTTTGCAGGACATAGAAAATATATTTAACAAGCTGCACGCATCTTGCTATTTTCACAGTGATATCCAGGATACAAACATCATGGCATGTTGAAGAGTCAATAAAAGAAGTGACAAAATACCAATGACTGCGATGGAGGATCAGTCGAAACACATACTAGGTGCTATTGGGTAATCTCTACATGTTCTGAATTAGTCGGATTGCATGTGAATTTAAGCCTGATTAGATTAAGTGGCTGCGGCGATTCATACTCTTGATGCATCGATACAATTTCCAAACCCACAATAATCGGTGGAAGCTAGCTTTCATTGTGATACTTGCCTCACTCCATGCACATTCTCAGCCATGCGTCTTGAGCACGGACGTTGTGTAGAAAAACTCAATACGCGAGCTGTTTGATTGAGTAAGTTATAAAAGCCATTGAGCAGGATGGTGTGCATCAAGATTGTGCATTCATGGTGGGAAGACAATGTGGAACTGATGACCAAAGCATTTTATAATACTTCCCAAGTAAGCATGGCGAACGGTGAGATTGATCTTCAGCTACTGCACAACAAGCATCTCTCCCGCCACCCAGAATACACTAATAGCCAAGATCCGGCAGGTGCAGGTGCTAGTGAATCTCAGCCTATACACCCTTCCTGCTTGAACATAACATCAAGGGAGCACAGGACTTTGCATTCACCACGCTCAAAGACCACGAAGAACATGACATCTATTCTCTACAACCAAGTCATGGCAATCGCTTCAACGGTTTTTCATAGCTATCACGATATTCTAAACACAACTACTGATCATCATCATAGAAAACCACCAGAGACCTCGAGTGATCATCAACATATATGACTCCTCTCCATACAGAATTCATGACCAAGCGTGATACTTGTAGGATCTCACCGACAACTCCACTGACTCTTCCAGCAAACCACGATTTCGACAAAGTGGCAGTTATTGGTCAGTCTTCTCAAATTTAAAGATCAGTGCAAACCTGACTTTGGACTAGATGCCAACTTTTATATTTCTAATTACTGGGGTGCTAATCGATTGACTCGAGCTCATTGTCACTAAGACTACATCCCGTTGAATGCGTCGGTCAGACCATACAAGTGAACCTGGTTTGTCTATGTGGGGTATACTGGAAGGGTAGTAATAGTGTACACTAATGTATTGCTACACAAGGTTTGGTCGAGTATTGAATATAAGTTGGGTCTTTGTCACCCTTTTAACAATTTTGGTTCGGAGAAGATCAGCAACCTCCGTTTCAAGAAAATAAGTTGCTTAAAACTATTCCTTGGAGGCAGGGAAAGTAACCAAGGATGAGGCAATCGAGACAGCATGAAGTCCATGATGTAGATATGCCCATAAGCAGGGAGTATGTGGTTGATACTAAACCAAAGCTTTGGAAAGCGTCTCAATACGCAACCACTCAGGAGATGGGCTATATACACTCACACTATAAAAATTGCAGAATCGTTTGTCATCATCGAGTGACTGGTAGAGCAAGAAGTGAACCCTAGTGTAACCAGAATATGAGACAAACACCATGGCGCTCAACAGATCGAGATGCCACACACAGCTGAGGTATATAGACCATAGCAGAATACCCAATGCGATAGATAGCTGAGCGCTGAGGGGGACAACCATAGGGAGGGTGCGTCTACCCTCTATCCTTGAGTCTTCGCTCATCCCTACCTAGGCCAAGCATAACAAAAGACTAGCGTGCTAACTCATGTGGCCTACCATCGTTGTAGTTTGCCAAAACGTCTCAACCACCCTCAAACCCTTGACCCTACCACCTCCAGTGGAGACAATCTGAACCCTCGCCTCAGACCTCTGAACACGAACCCTCCACCTCTGAAGAGGAAGAATGCCCTGACGAAACTCTACCTACTCTAGATGAGCAGGAAGCTGCCCTTAACCTTAGCCACCAGTTATCTGGAAGACTCGTCATTCCATGGGTACCTACGCCACCCAGCCCCACTCCTGTTCAACGAACTCCAACGTTCACTCTTCCACCCCCACCCCCGCCCACTATGTTCAACAAACCCACTGAACTCCGTATAGGTACTCCCGAAGCCTATGACGGTTCTGCTGAACATGCCGTACCTTGGCTGCAATCTGTGCAGTTCTACCTCGAAGTAAACAAAGACGTTTACAACTCTGATGTGAAACAAATCACATTCACACTCTCGTACATGACTAAAGGCTCTGCCTCATCCTGGGCATCCACCTTCCGTGACTCTACCATCTCTGGGTCGACCATCTCGATGGGCATCTTCGCCCAATTCATCACTAAATTCGAAACCGCGTTTAAGCACCACGACATCACTGGCAATGCCATCGCCTGGCTCTCCACCAAATGGATGATCCATGAAAAACGCAAGGATGGCTCCTTCGTTTACAACCCTTCGCTTACTTGTTTTACGGCGGAATTCCAAAACGGCATCTCCCAAGCCAAGATCACCGACGCCAACATTCTCATTGGCTACTACTCCGCCGCCATTCCCCCCAAGCTCATGCGCCGCATCATGGGTATGGACACTGTCCCCACTACCATAGACGAATGGTACAAAAAGGCTGCTCATTTTCAAACTCAGAAAGACCGCGCTGACGAGATCGCCAAACACAACTCTCGTCCTTCCCACTCCTACACCTCGTTCGCTACTCCTTCCACCCCTAAGGTGAAAGATCCCAATGCCATGGACGTCAATGTCATTTGCATCACCAAACTCACTGCCGATGAACGGAAACGTTGCATCGAGAAGAAGCTCTGCTTCCACTGCCGACAACCTGGCCACTCTAGCTCCAACTACCCTCACTTCTCCAACAACAACCCCCGCCCCCGAAAAGTCCAGGTCGTCAAATCAGATGACAACCTCCCCGCATTGAGAGAAGTGGAGGATGACGACGACGATAATCCAGTTCGTTGTATCTCTTTTGTACCTTCGGATTTTTAAACCGGGAGCCTCAATCGACGCGAGTCCCTCCCGTTACTTGTGCCTCTGTATCTGTACAAGCTGCTTCATCCAAATCTATGGAGATCCCTGCTCAGCTTATCGTACCTTCGCACACCATGAAAACTGTCGACACCCGCCTCCTCATCGACAGCGTGCAGAACTCTCCTGCATCGACTGGCAGTTTGTGCAAAAGCATAACCGATCACTCTTATAACAAAAATGGTGTTATCTCCCGTACCTGTACCCTCTTCGTCAACCTCGAAGGTCTCGCCCAACAAGTGACCTTCTACGTTATGACCTTAGGAAAGGTCAACGTCATCCTTGGTCTTCCCTGGCTTCGCAAAGCCAACCCTGTCATTGATTGGAAGACATCGACCCTTGTCCTGGACGAATCCATTGATGAGTCCAAACTCCTCTACACCACGTTTGTCTCTGACACCAAACGCCATAACAACTCCTATTATTCGACACCTCCTCATCCCCCCAAGCATGTCAACGTCATTAATACTCCCGATTCCTACCTCCACGACTGCTTACTAGTGGAAACCGAAAACCAAACCCTCAAGCATGCTGTCAAAAACTACGACATGAACCATATCACCAAGTGCAGAACCCGCTACCTCTTCTCTGGTGAACCTGTCATCGCCAAAGTTACCACTGCCACTGAACTTGCTGTGGCTGCAGAAAAACCTAAAGTCACCCTTCCCTCTGAGTACTCCGAATACCCCTCGGTCTTCTCCAAAGAGGCAACCGAACACATTCCTCCCTCTCGCCCTTACAACCATAAGATTAATCTCAAGGACACCTTCGTTCCCAAGATCAGGAAACTTTACCCTCTATCTCCCGATGAGAGGAAAGCCACCGAAGACTTCCTAGATGAACACCTCACTTCTGGGAAAATCCAACCCTCGAACTCTCCCCAAGCCTCGCCCTTCTTTTTCGTCAAAAAGAAAGACGGAGGACTCCGCCCTTGTCAAGACTATCGCTACCTCAACAATGAAACCATCTGTGATGCCTACCCCCTTCCTCTCATCTCCGACCTCCTCGACAAACTCCAGGGAGCCAAACTCTTCACCAAGTTTAACGTCTGCTAGGGCTATAACAATGTCCGAATCAAAGACAGACATCAATGGAAAGCTGCCTTTGTCACTCACAAAGGACTCTTTGAACCCACCGTCATGTTCTTTGGTCTCTGCAATTCCCCTACTACTTTCCAACGTTTCATGAACGATTCCTTCTGTGATATGATTGCCGAAGGATGGCTTGTCATCTACATGGGTGACCTCTTGATCTTTTCGCCTGATGAGGCAACCCACACAGAACGCACCCGCCGAGTCCTCCAACGGATGTCGGAACTTGACTTACATCTCAAGCTCGAAAAATGCAAATTTGCCACTGATGAAGTCGACTACCTCGGTATGATCGTCAAACCTGGTCAACTTTCCATGGACCCCGTGAAGCTAGAAGGTATCTCCCTCTGGCCTACTCCTTCCTCTGTCAAATAAGTCCGATCCTTTCTCAGATTTGCCAACTTCTACCATCAATTCATCCCTGACTACTCCAACATCGCTCGCCCTCTCATCGACCTTACCAAGAAAAACCTTGCTTGGTCCTGGAACCCCTCTTGTCAATCCTCCTTCAACCAATTGAAGGAACTCTTTCAATCAAAACCCGTCCTCCACATTCCCGATCACTCCGCCCCTTTTGCCATCGCTACTGATGCATTCAAATTTGCCTCAGGTACTATCCTCCTTCAGACCGACACCAACAGTGATTGGCATCCCTGTTTCTACCTCTCTCAGTCCTTCTCCCCTGCTGAGCAAAACTATGACATCTATGATCACGAACTCCTTGCCGTCATCTGCGCTCTCAAATCATGGCGACAATATCTCCATGGTTCCCCTTTTCCCGTCCAGGTCTTCACCGACCACAAGAACTTGACATACTTCCATCAACCTCAAGCTTTGAACCACCATCAAGCTCGATGGCTCCTCGACCTTGCTGACTTTGACCTTGCCATGACCCATGTCCCCGGTAAATTCCTTGCCGGTCCCGATGCTCTCTCTCGCTGTCCCGATCTCACTCCCTCTAACGACACTGATAACTCCAGTGTCACCTTACTTCCCCCGCCTCTTTTTGTCAACATGATCGACATCACCCTCAGCGAACGTATTCACTCCGCGTCCTCCGATGATCCCCTCGCCCTCAATGCCCTCCAATCCATTGAGGAAATCACTCTGTCAGCCTTCTGTTCTCGCCTCTCCAACTGGCAGTCTGAATCGGGTACCCTGACCTACAAAGGTCATATCTATGTTCCCCCTTGTGGTAATCTGCGCCACTCTATCCTTGAACATTGCCATGACCATGAAACAGCTGGTCATCCTGGTTATCTCAAGACTCGCCAACTTGTCGCTGCCGAGTTCTGGTGGCCTGGCCTCACCTCTTTTGTTCGCTCCTATGTCGATGGCTGTGCCACATGTCAATAAAACAAAGTGAACACACACCCCACTGTGCCCCCGCTCACTCCCATCTGCTCCACCGCCTTCCGCCCCTTCCAACAGATCTCCTGCGATCTCATTACTGATCTCCCCTCTTCCTTCGGCTTTGATGCCCTTTTGGTCATGGTAGACCATGGGCTTACTAAGGGGGTAATTCTTTGCCCCACCTACTCCACTGTCACTGCGGAGGGAATCGCCTCTCTTTTTTTCCACAAGGTCTATCTCCACTTTGGACTCTATGACAAAA
>JBBPQR010000485.1:0-10819 GCA_038092615.1 Boletus sphaerocystis | reverse complement strand
CAGATGTACGATAAACACTTACCCTAAGGTCAAAGCAGTGCAAGGCGAATCTCAGAACTAGAAGCAAGAGCAAGTAAATTGACCCACAAGACCCATATCATCGCCGAGAAGTCCGCCTCGCCCCTTTTCATACAAATCCCAGAAAAATTGTACACCCTCACGTTGGTATTCTCTTAAATAAGTGTTGATTGCAGCTGGTACCATGATACCGCTCTCGCGGTTCAGGATAAAGGGTCCAAGATATTTCTGGCCTTCGCGAAGTGGGAGGCCAGGACGAGGATTGAATGTCTGTAGAAGATGGATTCAATGCAAGGAAGACAACATAGTGGAGGAAGTGCAAACTGGATTAGCAATCGTGTTCTCTTCGTCTTCAGATTCCGTCTCGGAGTCTGATGGGCCAGCAGAAACCACTCGGGCTGCAAAAGCTGAGTTCATGGGATAGATAAGAATACAAGACTGTGTACCAGTAGAGCGTGCTGTTTTCACAAGTTCGTCCTCCGATTCTGATTCGGTCTCTGAATCATCTACATACACTAGTTGGAGAATTGAAGAAAGGTTGGATAGTTTATGACGTACCCTCCGCGGGAGGTGTCTGCTTGCGCTTTGACGGGGGCAAGGCTCGAGGAAAGGAGGGTGACTTGCGTTTCAGTGTTTGTACAACCGGTTCTGCGTCCGACTCTGATTCCGTCTCAGAATCATCCACAACTGGCGTGATCCCGCCCGCATGAGGTATTGCCTCTTTTGATTTCGGAAACATCGTCAACGTTCTAGAAACAGCAGGTTCCTCTGTGTCGCTGTACTTGTTTGAGCCAGCGTCTGACACCTCGTCATCGGCTTCCGAGCCTTCTTCATCCTCGGAGGCAGAGTGTAGATCCAGGTCGTCCCCTGAAGAAGACAAGGTCACGCACGTGCGCAAGATCCACGATATTACACTTGCGTACCAAAAAATTGCAAGAGAGGATTGGTCTTTGGCTCTTCAGCGCGTCGGAATGCTTTTCCTGTAAGATAGGATACGTTTATAGACCATCTACACGTAGACGTATGCTCACCAGAGCTACTTGAGGGTCGAGCACCACCAAGAATGTCGCTTCGTCTCGCCCGGGACTTGCGGGGCGGTGAGGCATCTGACTTGCGACCACGTTGTGCCTTCTTTTTCGTCTCATAAGAGAACGACCCAGCATTAAATTCTGGGTCGGAGTCCGGTTCTGCATTAATTTATGTGAATGTGTAAACCTGTGGATATGCATCAGATTCAGGTACCTAGGGGTGCAGGGATGGAGTGCAAGATCCCTGTGCAGAAATATCGTCAATACATGGCGCGCAGCGATACAGTGCGAACCGACTCTGTCGATACGCAGATGATTTTGCCGTGCCCTCGCCGTGGGACATCGTGTCACGAGTGCAAAGAGTCGCGTCAATTAATTATCGCGTTGTCCGAGGAACGCACGTGATGATGTCACCTGATCATGCATAGAGATACATCATTCTCTTAGCGCAGCAAATACGGACAACACGTGTAACCAGGTGTACGACGATGGTGAGCAAACATATGAGAGCACAGAAGTGGAAAGAGCAAGTTACGATCGAAGAGGAAAGAAAAATATGTGGGGTTAAGGAGGGTTGGTAGGCACAGTGTCTCGCAGGGGGCGGTAGTTATTATACTAGGAACAGTGGGGGCGCGGCAAGCGGTGATTATGTTGCAACGATTGGAGAAAGGAGAAGCGAAATCTTGGATATGTACCAACACGTTACGTGGTTTCGACGACTACTCCTCATCGTCGTCGGCAGCCTCTTCACCACCACTCTCTTTGGAGGCCTTTGTCTGTCGGGTGGGTTCAGAGATCAACTAGGGGAGAGAAGACAGGAGAAGCAGACTCACGCTGGTCATGGATGCCTTCTCCTCCTCAACGCGCACCTTGTCCTTGGCGGCCATATCAAGATAAGGCTGAATAGGATATCAATACGCATTCGAGGCAAAGCAGAAGTGTGTTTACCTTTTTCTCATCGTCATCGAGTTCCTTCCATTTGGCTCCAAGAAGTTTGCCGACCTCGCCTGTGAACAGAGTTGAGATGGATATCACACGGAGAGGAGCCCACTGACCGAACCCAGCATCAGGGTTCTCAGCCTTGATTCTCTCTCTCCAATCTTGGCTGAAGAACATGTAAGCAGAGAGGGCTCGTTTCGGCCCCCCCTTGGACTTTGACTTGGTGCCTTTGGCAGTTTTGGCTTCGGATTTCTCGGCAGCCTTGCGCTAATGACGAGTGTCAGAGCAATATACGAAGAAAAGGTAAAGGATTGATAGCATATATGTAGCTATATGCGTGTTGGGGAGACAAATGCGATGAACGAACCTTGGGTTTGGCTTCCTTGGGCATCTACAAGAGAAAAAAACGATTAGCAAACGAATCAACACGTCATGAACACGCGAAAGGGTGTGCAAGTCAAGTGGAGTGTTGTGGGACACGGTATGGGTTGACGCGTCGGTGGCCAAACAAATACGGTAGCAGCGCGGGTATGACAGAGCACAACGACGGGGACGACAACGACGGGGACAAAAAGGCTGTCTGACATCGCCAGGCATCGAGGAAGACGATCTAAGAGTAGATAAAATAAAGAGGAGAGCCCACCTTTGTTGTATGTTACAGTGAGGTGGTGTAGGGAAGTTGATTGATTTAGGCGGGTGGGCCGCGCAGTACAGCTATAGGCAAGGTTGGCTGGGTGGTTTGGCGGGTGGGAGCCTCGTATAAGTGCCTAGCATTTTCCAACCGTGAGAATTGAGCACGGACTCGCTCACGTAAGCGCCGTTCAACAACCTGTCATTCTCGGACATCTCCGGCGCGTCGACGCGTTGCATGGCACGCGATCTACCCATCTTTCGGCCGGCGTCTTCGGCCACTTCCCCGGGCATCACCACCACTCTCTAGGGGGTTAGAATAGATATTCCTATGTGATTATGGACAAATATATGGTAGTTGTGATTACCTCGTAGAATAACAGTCGGATTCGAAATCAACGTCGGGCAGACACAGCTGGCCCAAACCCAAGTCAGGCAGTCGTGCCATTTTAACGAGCATACTGAGACTCTGATCGCCAGCACCTGTGCCTGGACTGTTGAAGAGTTCCCAGGTGTAGTCATCCATCTCTTCCGCCACACGACCCCAGGTAGTCTTGATAGCGCCGGGATGATTAAAGCATGCCATAATGAAACAGAGTGGTGAACCTATCGGGTTGAATCGTCAACACATGGTCCCATGACTGGGCGATTACCTACATAGGCCAGATATATCCTGTTCACGAGCAAGGTAGGGTGATCGGGTCTCGGGAAACAGTTTCGGTGTGTCCTGGATTAGATCTGGAAGGACGTCGCCCAAGCTGTACAAGCGTCGACAAGAAGGACAGATGCGACCTGTGGTCCGACTCTTGTTGTACCACAGAATCTGTACAAAAGTCAGTATCCACAAGCCAACACAAGCAGATGAACGTACTATGGCAGTTTCCTCGGGGAGAACGGTGCATAACATTTGTAGGATCTCTTCTTGGGCAAACTCTGCGCACAATGGATCATCCAAGGCGGGAGGCTGAGCAAAGAAGGAGGAGAGAAATGCACGTGTATTGCGGACGCGAGGCCCGTTACCAGGATCGTATATGTTGGGGGTAGCGATAATGATACCGTCTGGAGTAGGAACATCGTAAGGCGATTCGTGACAGGGCTCGTCGTCGTGGGGTTTGGATGTGACGGAGGGTTTCTTGTCCCGCTTAATGTGTTGCTTCTTCTGAGTCTTTCTTCTGTTGTTACATGGCCCAGGCATGTCGACGATTGAACGTGTCACGTGTGACAGGACGCGAGTGTGACACTGAGTTTGTACATGTTTGCTCTTGGGGGATGAGTCTGGATGACTCGGCAACAAAAAAAAAGGCCTGCTGATTATAATCTATTTAGACAGTCTGTTGCGATACACTCCATCTGTTCGCCGTCTCTGGCGCTGTAAAATATTGGTACGTTCCCAGTCACACACAATGGCTAATACCATAGAACTCGCACAGGCATGTCTCTGTCTCATCTTCTCGTTCAACGCTCATCCGTGTCCAGACAGGGAAGCGAGATTACCTCAAATCTCTGGAAAAGAAATACCAAGCTCAGTGGCAGGAGGGACGTTTCTTTGAGGTTACCGCTCCATCACAGGACCAACTCCGTGGTCTCTCCCCGGAGCAGATCAAGGAGAAATACCCAAAATGGTTTGGAAATTTCCCCTACCCCTACATGAACGGATCGTTGCATCTCGGACATGCTTTCACCATATCAAAAGTCGAGTTTGCTGCCGGATACCAGCGCATGCTCGGAAAGCGCGTCTTGTTCCCCCATGGTCTGCATGCAACCGGGATGCCAATCAAGGTGCAGTCCGCATCACAACTACGTACCTCTGACCATCTACTCAACTCTTACCTCCATCAGGCAGCATCAGACAAGATCATCCGTGAGATGGAGCTCTTCGGTGAAGACTTTGCGCGATACGACCCCGATGTCGAAGATGAAACTCCAAAGGTGACCGCCAATGGGCCTACCCCTCCCACTGCACAGGTCGGGAAAGCGACCAAGGGAAAACTGGCTGCAAAATCCACAGGTCTAACCTACCAATTCCAAATCATGGAGTCCATCGGCGTGCCCCGTGACGAGGTCAAAAAGTTCGCTGATCCTTATTACTGGCTTTCCTACTTTCCACCGATCTGCAAAGTATGTTGCACTTTTCAAATCACTTGTTATTTGACGCATTATCTCATCCTAGGACGATAACAACGCTATGGGTAATCGGATAGACTGGCGTCGCTCTTTCTTGACCACCGATATCAATCCCTACTATGATTCCTTCGTGCGATGGCAAATGAACAAGTTGCACGGACTCGGCAAAATCAAATTTGGCGAACGATACACCATCTACAGTCCCAAAGATGGCCAACCATGCATGGACCACGATCGATCTGATGGAGAGGGTGTCGGCTCACAAGAGTACGTTGCCATAAAAATGCAAGTAGTCGACTGGAGCCCTGCAGCCAAGGCGCTCGTCGAGGGTAAAGTCGGAGGAAGGACTGTGTACTTGGTCCCGGCCACCCTGCGCCCAGAGACAATGTATGATTCGCTGTGCCATTTCTCGATCCGTTTCGCTAACGTTGTTCTGTTACAGGTATGGTCAAACCAATTGCTTCGTCGGCCCATCCTTGACGTATGGCATTTTTGCCATCAATGACACCGATGCCTTCCTTGTTTCATACCGAGCAGCGCGCAACATGGCCTTCCAAGGCCTTTCCCCCTCGCGTGGGGAGGCTATGCAGCTTGTGGAGATCGATGGTGCAAGCATCGTTGGGACAAAAGTCAAGGCCCCCTTTGGTGTCATCCCCGAGGTATACGTACTACCGATGGAGAGCGTAAAAGCAACCAAGGCATGTCAATTTTGCTACTCCCATCTGTACAGTGATACTCAAGTCTATGCGACAGGGAACTGGTGTTGTCACTTCAGTGCCTTCCGACTCACCAGACGATTATATGACGACGGAAGAACTGCGTAAAAAGGCCGAGTACTACAAAGTGGATCCCAAGTGGCTGGATTTCACGCCCGTCCCTGTCATCAAGACTTCCAAATACGGGGATCTCACCGCCGTCGAGGTCTGCAAGGAACTCAAGATCCAATCACCCAAAGACGCCAAAGCGCTCGCGGATGCCAAGGAGATCGCATACAAAGAGGGTTTCTATGGTGGTACCATGACCATTGGTGACTTTGAAGGCGAATCGGTTCAAGATGCCAAACCAAAGGTTCGCGCACAGCTGATAGAGAGGGGTTTGGCTGTCGCCTATGCCGAGCCTGAGAACTTGGTCGTGTCGCGTAGTGGGGACGAGTGCGTCGTCGCCATGATGGATCAGTGGTACACTGACTTTGGTGAGCCAGCTTGGAGAGCGCAGACCGAAGGGTAAGTCGCTTTCGCGGACACGGGCGTGTTTGTGGCGCTGACCGTTCATCAGACTCTTGGCGAGAATGAACACTTGGACCGTAGAGACCCGTAATTTGTTCGAGTCAACCTTGGCTTGGCTGAACCAATGGGCATGTGCACGCACGTATGGCTTGGGATCGAAGATGCCTTGGGATCCTCAGTTCATGGTCGAAAGTCTGAGTGATTCGACCATCTACATGGCCTACTACACTGTCGCCCATCTGCTCCAAGGTAAGCCCTACACCACTCTGCCTGTCTGGTTCGATCTCATCCACTGCGCAAAACAGGCGGGGACATTACCGGGCACACTGTCGGCCCTCTGGGTGTGAAAGCTGAACAGATGACTGACGAGGCCTGGGAATACATTTTCTGCAACGGTCCTTGGCCCGATCCGGAGCCCTTCCCAAGAGAGAAAGCCGACACGATGAAGCACGAATTCAATTACTTTTACCCCTTTGATATGCGTTCGTCGGGCAAGGACCTGGTACAAAATCACCTCACGTTCTCGCTGTACAACCACGTTGCCATCTTCTCAGAGGACAAATTGCCTCTGAGTATCCGCACGAACGGCCACTTGATGATGAATGGACAAAAGATGTCGAAGAGCAAGGGGAATTCGTTGACACTCCGAGAGGGTGTCGAAAAGTTCGGCGCGGATGCTATGCGTCTGACCTTGGCCGACGCTGGTGACGGTGTCGAGGATGCCAACTTTGATGAAAAGACAGCCAACGCAAATATCTTGCGTTTGCACACACTGCTGGGATGGTGTGAAGTATGTACCCGACTTTTTGCACGTATCACTCGCTAACGAGAACGCATAGGACACGTTGAAGAACGAATCCAAGTTGAGGATTGGCTCTAAAAACTACCACGATTGTGTCTTTGAGGAAGAAATCATCGACCACATCAACATCACCAAGCACCACTACGACACGTACGTTTTCGATCTCTTTGATCTCTTGCATGACCTTGATTTTCACTCCAGCACCTCGTTCAAGGATGCCTTGAAGTATGGCTTCTACGAGTTCCAAAACATCCGTGATTGGTACCGCGAGGTTACCGCCGACGTCGGTATGCACGTGGACCCGGTCAAGTACTGGATCCGCACCTCTACCCAGCTCATGACTCCCTTTGCCCCCCACTCTGCTGAACACATCTGGCTCGCTTTCTTGCAAGAGCCCCAGTCGATCCAGCTCGCGCGCTGGCCCGACCCCGGCCGCACAGCCGACCGCACCCTCATCGAAGCGGGTGCCTACATGCGCGGCACGCTCAAGATGATTCGCGATGCCGAGACGACGTTGCTCAAGAAACTGTCAAAACCCAAAAAGGGCAAACAAGACGGCCCATCGTTTGATCCCAAGTCGCCCAAGAGCGTTCGGGTCTACGTGGCGACGCGGTTCCCGGAGTGGCAGGAGGCGTGCGTGCAGGCAGTCAAGGAGGCGTATTCGGAGGTGGATGACAAGGTGGATGACGTGCGCGTGCGGGCGATCTTGACGGAGAAGGGGTTGATCAAGGATAAACGTGCGATGCCGTTCGTGCAAGCGTTCAAGGTGACGAGTTTGTTTCTTAAAGTGTTTTGAAGGGGTTGGCTGACCACGTACATGTACAGAAACGCATGCAAGACTTTGGGGCCAAGGCTGCTTTCAACCGCAGTTTGTCGTTCTCTGAGACACAAGTTCTTACCGAGTTCTTGCCATACTTGAAACGGTCGCTGAACTTGGTCGATGCAGAGGTGTTCTTGGTCGATGAGGCGTTGCAGAGAGGTTTCACGCCGTCGATCATAGAGACCTCGGAACCTGGTAGTCCTGCTTTCGAGTATTTCAACGTATAGAAGTCCATATAATTTGTCCTGCTATCAGATATTTCCACATGCAGAGATGTATTCCATCATAGAACATGGATTTGGTGGCAACTCTGCCCACATTGATACAATTATCCATAAGATAAAGCATTCATTGACGCCATGATGTTAGGGCTAATCCTTCACCTCGAGAAGCTCAAAGCCTGCGGCGTGCAACAGCGTCGCAAACTAAAAGTAGCACACTGAGGAGGATATTGCACGTTATCCAGGGGGTCGACTTACCTGGACTCTCGAGATATACTGGACCTGTTGAAGGTCGTACCCTGGTCTCTCGCTCACGTCACCTAGAACAGTATCAAAGATGGCTCACAGAAACCGTCGCACGAGTACATACCACTATTGTGATACATGGGATCCGCGACTAGACGCAGAGATATCATCAATGTGAGTCCTCCCAACTTGGCCTAGACGACTTACTCGGTCCAGCACGTTCAAAGACCTGCGTAGCGGCATATCCCTGCTGGTGGAAAGACTGGGCGGGAGAACGGCCAGTTATTATCTCACCCAAGAAAATGGCGCGAAAACGTACCTGATGATCGCTGCAGCAAGCAGCGGTGTACCCAACAGTCAATTCAGGACTGTACATCACAGCCATCCTCGTAACCAACTCCGCGACCTCGGGGGTGCCAATGCTGGACGGTGACGTGTGAGTCGAATGAATGAGGTGAGTCAAAGGGTGACGCACGTCTTTGGCAAGCCTAGCTGAGGAGGCTCGTTGGGAGCGTGGTACGCAAGCATGTCCGCCTGTATCATCAACGTCACGTTTGCGTCCTGGGCGCGCAACTCCCCTGCACAGCGTTTCAGTGACCAAGTAGCCAACGTGAGGAAACGGGCTACGTACGCGCATAGGCTTTGGAGCCGTACAATCCCTGCTCCTCGCCTGCAAATGCGACGAGTTCGACGTTGGAGTGAAACCTGATCCCGAGTTCCTTGATGCGATGGGCGATTGCGAGCAGAGAGATGGTACCGGAGCCGTCGTCGTTGCCACCGGGTGCCTGTAACATGCGTCACCCGATGATCGTCGATACACCGTACGATGCATGATGATCGACTCACGCGTGGCGAGCCAAAGGACCCACGTGAGTCATAGTGGCCAGAGATCAGCACGGTCGACTGCGTGTCCACCGTACCGGCGTATTTACTGTTATCCGCAGCACGCCCATCGATGGATCAGCGTCCGAGCGAGAGAGCGAGTCGGACAAAGGACGTACCAGACGACGTTGGGCGCAAAGTCCTGCAAGAACGACTTGAGCTCGCACGCTGCGCCGGCGTGCTCAAACTGCGTCTTGAGCCATGCAGCGGCGACACGCGAGCCATCGGAAAACGAGTGGCGGGACTCGATCCCGGATGCGCCGTCTTCGTTGGTGAGATAACGAATGTTGCTGCGCATGCCGTCGATGGAGATGCCGTTGACGATGCTGGCGACGACAGGGTCGAATTCGAGGGATGCGAGGAGCTTGCGGACGTGGTCGACTGCTTGCTCTGGGACGGGCAAGTATGTGACGGGGTTGGGTGGGATCGGGGAAGCTTTCCAGTAGCGCGGAAGGAAGGACGAGAGCGCATGTGCGGCTACCTCGTCTGGGACGGCGATGAGGGCAAAAGTAAGGATGGGGTCGTTGTAGAGCAGCGAGAGGACGTGCGATGGCTCTGGTGCGAGCAACACGGTCTGGTAGTCGGCGCTTGGGACGACAGCGTCCTCGGAGCGAAGCCATTGGAAGAAGTCGGCCACCTCAGCGTCGTACGCGGTCGTTCGGAGGGTAGCGTCGATGGCAGATTCTTGGAGCCAGACGAGCTGGGCGTCGCCAGCTGGCAAAGGGACGACGACCGGAGACTCGTTCACACAGACAGACTCGGTGGCCTTGAAGATGGCCTGCTCGCCGTAAATGCCATAGAAACTATCTGCAAGACACGACGGGACAGACTGCGCGACGACGTCGGCGTACGGGACAGCAGAGAGAACAGCAGTCGTGGTCATCGTGTCCAACGACGTGGTCATAAATCACTTTTTCCCCGTGAGATCAGCCGACTCTATCCACTTTTTCGGAACACCCCTCGAGACCAGAAACTCGGTCACCGTCTGGACATGTTTCCCCTGCACATGGACTTCCAGTCCCGACGCTTTGCCAGGCGTAGGGGACACTACCACCGCACACCTCAGTTGCGAGCGAGACCAGTCACCAGACACGTACCGGAAGTTGCACATGCACATAACCGTCTGAGTTCGTCCGCCATCTCCTCTCCCTCGAGGAAAAACGGCTCGAACCCAGTCACAAACGTACTCGCCTTTCTACCCTGCCGAACCTTGACCACGACCAAAATCGGTTTCAACTGTCCCTTTCTATCGACAATGAGTCGCCTCTCGTGAAACACAAGACATGACGCACTTGAGCACCGGATCTCTTCCCTCTGCGTGTATCTCGTACCAGCTCTGCATCTTCTCTGATAGTCTCCGCACAATGTCTTCTCGCTTCAGGAACTCGATGCTCTCCGGCGTCTCCCCTTTTGCACATACCGTGGAGAGTAACACTTGGTCTGTCCCGACGTTGACATACGTCTGATCTCGCAGGTTCGTAAGTTGCCGCGCAGTCACATACTTGTTTACTGCCGACTTTAGATCCGAATAATTGTACAGCGCCGAGGCGCTGTTGATATCAAGCCAAGACGAGGTCACGACATTATTGCTGGAAATGAAACCAGAAACACGTACTCGAACCCTCCCTCGGAGAAAAACGTGGCAGATCCACTGGGAGTATGTGGCTTCCACAACTCTTTCACTCCCATTTCCCGCACCTTGGACCTTTCCTCTTCTTCTCTTTTCTCTCTTCTCCCTTGCTTGATTTGTACGTCCAAGAGTGACGTATATGGTTTATGTGCAACTACATCAGGGTGTGTAGCTGACACACTCATCACCAGCGGTTCCGGTTTCATATCTTTAAGTGTCAGAATCCGTTGCTTATCCAGAAGCTTGAAAAATG
>JBBPQR010000484.1:0-10821 GCA_038092615.1 Boletus sphaerocystis | reverse complement strand
TCTTAGTGCCCTACATTCTTTTACGGGCTCAGGTGACGGATATGAGTTCTGTGGGGCTTTTAGTTGAAGGCCTGTGGTATGGAGCGGTAAATTGTGCGACGATCTACGTGTTTTTGTGCATGGAACGCGCGGGAGTAGGTAGATTCATGTGGTGACCGACAAATACAAACATTGTTGCCACAAATTTTGGTTGGGTTTTGAACATCGACCTCGACGACGACGACGACGACGGTGACGGCGACGAGGACGTGGCAGATAACAACGTGGAACACACCGTAACTGGCTGGAACAGTCGTCTGATCTCTAACTCTTCTTGGAAACATTCACAGTGCAACTAGCAGACTGTCCTCATGGCCTCCGAAGCCACCAAACTTTCTCGTCCACCCAAACCCTCAACACGCTCCTCTCTTCGCCACTCCCTTAATTTCACGTCCGTCGGGAAGGCTCTTGTCGACGTGATCCACAAGGACAACCGCGACCGCGACGGTGCACCCAAGAAAACCAAGGAGCCCTCACGCCGCCTCAGTCTCATGGGCTCCACCACAGTCTCTCAGAAATCAAAGCCCCCTACTCCCCCACATGGAAAGGAGGACAGTCCCTCCTATAAGACCATAACCCGCAGGAGACAGTCTGCCCTCCTCAAGCATGGTCCTTCTTCCTCAGACGAGCATGGTGTCAAAACCACAGAGACTATCCCGTCCAGCCCTTCTAGGCGCTCGACGCTGCGTTCCAAGACTGCCTCCTCTACCATCTCGTCTGCTTTGCCCAAATATCGGCCCAAGTCAGCGATCGTCGAGCCGACCAAGAAACCACTTTCCCCCATTCGTGCGGGGACTCGGAGACGGTTCAGCACCTCAGAAGAGGATGATAGTGAACAAAGGGATTCTCCCAAGGGCAGAGGTACCCTGCGTTCCCCTGCGGACAGGGTCGAGAGGCCTATTAGTCCATTGCCACACAGAGCGTTGGCGGTTAAAGTCAATCTCCCCAGCCCGACTGCGCCTTCCACTCCCACCAAGTCCAAGATTTCTCGATCGTCTCCCGCGATACCTGCCTCATCTCCAGCCCGTGTTGCATCCGCGAGACCAGCGAAAACAGTCAAAACAGCTCTAACTTCGTCTCCATCGCGAGCCGCCACGCGACCCCCTTCCTCGGCTTCGTCATGCAGCTCATCTCATACCCATCCATCACCCTTGAACCCGACCTCTATTAAGAATGCATTTGGTTTTGGTCGTTCGAAAGCGTCCAGTCAAACCACCAGCCCATTGAGAGGCACCGTACGTCAACCTCCAGAATCTCCCCTTGCCCATCACGCACGCCGGGTTTCCGTCGTTAGTCTCGGTGGTAATGGCAAAGACTCTCCAGTGCGACTGTCGCAGAGCGATGAAGGGAATAGTGAGGACAGCGCAGAAATCGACGATGTCGAGCTACTTCTTGCACCGGTGGCATCCCTCGCTGCGCCAACCCCTGCAATCCCGAGAATTCGTACGACAAGGTACCAATCTCCAGACTCAGAGTTTCAGACACCATCCCGTCCGCCTAGTCTTCTACCAACTCGTGCCAACCTTTCTTATTTGTCGCCGTTACCTCCCTCAGAGAGCTCGCCGGCACTGCGGTCGAGGGTCCGTGGTAATGAACAAAATCGTGGCTCAACCTTTTCCTGGGAGCTGATGGCAGTCGAAAGCTCCCAGAGCCTCGCGCGAGAGGACCTGGATAGCAGGTTGGCGGATGTCGTGGCCCCTTTCACCCCAGGTGGTCCCTCTCCAAATACAAGCACCATAGGTCTGGAGGTTCCAGAGACCCCTAATTTATCCGCCTTGCCCTCTCCTTCTGGTTATGGTTCAATCTCGCAGGTTCTTCTTCCTGATGTAACCCCTTCTCCCGCAGTCCATCACCTAACCGCAGTATTTGAAACTTCGGTTGACCTGCCACCGCCTGCAGATTCCGGTACTATTACGCTGCTTCGTCTCCAAATCGCTCAGGCCGAGACTATTGCAAAGGAAAGGCTCTCGCGTTTGCAAGAGCTCGAGGAGCAGCTTTATGCCGCAAAGCAGTATCGGATCAGAGAGACAGAAGAGCTTGCCAGGCAGATCTCCGTTCTGGAGCAGCAACTGCGCACTAGTGTGGAGACAAGGGAGCGGGCGGATGAGGAACGGGCTTTGTTCACGGCGTCGCTGCAGGATGAGCTGAGACAGGCGGAGGCTCGGCGTGACCATGTCGCTCAGGCTGGTTTTGAGCGAGGTCAACAGGCAGCTCGCGTTTCGTGGGATGCCATGCTCGCCAATGTGCATAAAAGCTGGGAGGCATCATGTGCCGTCAAGGAAGCTGCTTGCTTGTGGTCTTCGGTAAAAGACCAAGCTGATGATGAAAAGAATAATATTCAATCCGCTCGTGAAGTGTTAAACGTCTTCATGGCTGTGCTGGATCACAACCAGGAGCGATTGCAAGGCCTACTTGCCTGATTCATGTGGGTCCTCTTGCCATAACTTTGAATAAAGCTGTTTATGTGTTCTTCACAGGTCGCATTCACGAACCCATACACGTCTTTGGATCTAGGAAATACCCATCTTTGTCCAATCTCATGTTTAGTCATGTCCAATCTCTAGTCATGTCCTCTGTAAGCCTTGTTGTACATAGCTTATTATACAAGATCTTCACAGATACAGTGTGAGATAAGAAGTCTTGACGTTATACAAAATCTTCACTATGCATAACATTCTGTTGCTTCCATGCAAGCGTCTAGCAAACATGCATGATTGTTGACAGGACTTGCCTGTCCTACGCGTGCGGTGACAACCTTCTGGATAGTGTCTCGACTACGAGGACTTGAGCACGTGAATAGAACATGTCTGCAGTTGCACTCACTCGATGGGTCCGTACGCTACCTTTATGTCGCAACGTGTTGAATTAATTAATGCAGGCCATGAAGAAAATACCGAGGTATCGAACATAAATGATATCAGTGCCTTGGCTTCGAGGCTAGGAAACAAGACGGTTGCAGTGGCAGAGAAACCATCTTGCATTTCCTTGATCGAGAGGGGGAACCTGATAGATACGAGTTTCAGCTGTGCCTGGAGCTGCGAGCAAGACGACCAGTAGTCGCCGAGACATTGGACGAGCTGCCAGCGACGGCGATCAGCACCGTGAAGACTGATGTCGAGTGCGATCCGCACCTGACGAATACCTTGGCCTCCGTGTTGGGCGACGAGTTCCTTTGCTGTCCGTAGCGTTAATGCACTCGGGAGAGGAACTTCCTTGTGCTTCATCTTGACATTCTCGACTCGTGTGATCTGTATGTCCGCAATAATCGGGTGGAACTTTACGCAAGGAATGGATACACAATAACTCGATGCATAAGCGAATTCGAATAATTCCGGGAGAACTTTGGTTACTCTCCACATATGCAAGCTTTGGAGGGCCTCCAGCTCATCTGCTCAGTGATTGAACACTCTAGTAGTGATAGAGGTGCAGGAACTTACCTTTGAGCTGGAAAATCTCTGCGCGCGTACTGTTTTTCTGCATATGAATGCGTCGTTCAGCATCTTCCACTGATTTCATAACCTCTTTCTTCTGGGATTCAATTTCACTAAGTTTCTCCTGAAGACGCTCGAGCTTCGCGTCCGCTTCTTTGACATCGGCGTGGAAGGTATCCAATTCCGCGCTGAGCCGTTGTGAAGATGCTACCACAATTCATAACAGATAAACACGCACCTTTGCTCGGAAAGGGTAGCTTTCAACTCGTTTAGATAGTCTTGGTCGCACCCTTCGAGCTCCGCTACTTCAGTCTTCTCTTTCGCAAGTTCCTCCACGAGTTCGTCATACTCATTCTGTAAACCGGGGACTACGTCTTGTGCCTGTCGTATGATTCCTTCGAGAGCTTTGGCGTCCTGGACAAAACGTAAGACTGCTCTTGGGAAACGAGAGGTAAGTCACCTACCGCTTCCAAGTTCTTGAAACCTTCATTTGCCTTCTGGTATAACTGTTCAACCCATTGCATCTTCCAGTCATACCACTCTGACTTGGCCTGCGCATGGTTGTGTACCTTGATCAATTTGAGCTGGTGCAATAACTCGGTTTGCCCGCTCTCATCGGTCGTAACAAACTCCTGAAAAAGCGGAGGGGTCGCTTTCTGAGCTTCCTCTTCCGCCTCCCTGTGTATCTCTTTGATTCGCTCGACCCATGTTTGCAGGTCTTTACTGACATGATTGTAGAGTTCGAGTTGGGGAACGTTGACAGCCATCGCGACTACGTATTCCGAAAGAGGTATCTGCGCTTCGGTAGATGCCCTTCGTGAAGGGCGTAGAGCAGAGGGATGAACAATTGACCGTCGAGGTGCAGCAATGTCATCCATGAATCGAATGCCTGTCATCTCGAAGAACTGCTCAATGGATATCCGGGGGGCTTGGGAGTCGTCCACGTCCTCCTCTTCTATTTCGCCCGTCCATCGTGCGCCGTCGAGGTCTGGTTGTGTATTTAGCTCATTTGGTAGAGGCACAAAGCTTCTGCGAAGAGGAGATGCGTTTGTGGGTATGTCGTCAAGCGGAGAGGGATCAGAAGGTTGTCCTTGGCTTTGGGAGTCGTCAACCGCCGCCAGAGAGGCCGACTTAGGATTAGTACCGCTTTCCGCTGTATCGTTCTCGGTGGAGTCCCTGACAGACCCCACGCCCTTTCGTCCCGGCGAAACAGTAGTTCTCCTGGTAGGCGAGACTCGACTACCAAGGGTACCCTCCGGATTTGTAACCGCCGTTGGATCGGCAAATACATTTCCCAGACTCTTCCTCTGAGAAAAATAGCCTGATGGCCGCCGAAAACCAACAGAGGTGCGTTTGCTCTGTCCAGCACCTGGTTGCTCCTCAACATGAAAGGGTGCCAACTTGAGCGGCGAGGTCTTGGACGGTGATAACAGAACCCGGACGGCACCAGTACCGCGCCCTGGTGTAATCGAAAGCCTCTCTGTGCCGGCGGGCCGCTTTGCTGGGCTTGGCTGCGGAACTTGATCGGCGCCTAAGGCATTATTCGCTAGCTTCTGAGGAGACGGGCGGGTAACAGGCGGGGCGAACGCAGCAGAGAACTTTCTCGGTGACGGAAGTACTTTGGCAGGAGAGGACGAACGGGAACGGATAGTGGAGGTAGAGGTGCGAGGTTTCGGCGTGAAAGCGAAATTCAACGGATCTGGGATGACTGTAGGCCGCGAAAGGTTTCTGGATGGCACAGATTGTCCTTCGGGTGCCGTAGGTTGAGGTACGCTGAAAATGGGAGGCGGTTGCGACGATGATGATATTGGCTCCGCCTGAGCTGCCGCGGAAGCAACGGGGTCATCATCAGTTGGTATTTCCGGGTACAGGGGTTGCGAATCAGCAGAAGTAGCAGCGGGTGAAGGAGATTCAGGAGTTGTTGGATGGATTTCTTGTGAACCAGCGAGTGGCACGGGTGATCCAGACACCGGTTGGTTAATCACTTCCTCCTTCGATTGCTCTTGGCTGCTGAAAGCTGAAGTTACGGTGGAATCTGCACTCTGTCCAATACTGACACGCCTCATGAGTTGGGTGACGTTAACGGTCTGATTTCCGTCTTCGTCGTTACCAACATCCTCATCCATGAAGCTATCTTCGGTGCTTGTGAAGCTGTCTTCTCCTCCCCCTTCGCCACTAGCCTCACCTAGGCCAAGAGAAGCCCGAGCAGCATGTAGCCTTGAAACTGCGTCAGTGAGTTCCATTTCTTGTACATCGTTGCCATCACCCTCCCCGTCATCATCCGACGACGGGATATACGGTGTATTTCCCGAGTGTGTAGCGGAACGAAGGGCCAGCCAAGCCTCGCTTGGTGGCTCGGGTGGACGGATGAGGGGAACCGTAAACTCCATTGGCTGCGATACATCACCTTCCGATGTAAAAGATGGAGACTGTACAGACCTGTCTTCAACGTAAGATGTGTCGGTGGATACGTCCTGCTGATCATCGTGAACACTTGTAGACGACTGAGGTATGAAAAGATTCGCGAGTGGCTGCCGAGAGGCTCCGAGGGATAGAGAACGTTTCCTGACGATATTGCGGGGGACAACTTCGGTCACGTCCATGTCATCGCCGTCGAACGGGACATCCACGTCATCGAATTCATTATCGATAGAGCCTTCAGTGCCAGCTCTGAAAAACGCAGATGGGGAAAAGCCGGTATCGTCGGAATCCATTTCCATCGACTCCTCTCCACCACCCTCGCTGAAAACCATTGAATGGCGAGAACTGCGGCGACGATGCCTCTGTGCGCCTGGATATGCATTCTCGTCGTTTGTGGCCCTTGGAGCGTCAGGCTCTGGCTCGACAACGGGGGACGACTGGGGTGACGCCGTGCTGTTTGTGTTGCGGTCCGGGACCGCGAAGAGGCGCACATGGGCATGATTGGCAAAGCTGACGCGTCTGCCCAGTGATTTACGGGTAAGATTATCTTCGCGATAGTCGCGAGTGATGTCCATGGATTCGGTTGCATCGTCGTCCTCGGGCGCGTTTGCTGCGGCCTTGAGGATGCTCTTTCTGGGGGCCTGCGACAAGTCAAGACGTGGTGGGTGTAGAGAGAGATGCACGCACGAGGGAGCGACGGGCTTTGGCTGCTGGGCTGAGCGTGTCACCAGGAGCAATGGAGTGAGCACGACGTCTTCTACCGGGATGTGCTTGACTCTCGTTCGCTACCGCAAACGAGTTTCGTCGTGTCATGTCTTGTAATTTATCTGAGTCGTAACAACACTCGCACTGGCGACGCGTCTCGTCACATGACCCCATCTCAGACCCTCCCCATCCGTCTGACGCTCTTCCTCAGTCCCGTGTGCTCCATCGCCTCAACTACCACCTCCACCTCATCTTCGGTCACTATATTCTTCTTGCCTAATTGCCTAGATCGTGTCTGAGAACTCTGTAAATGTCACCTTCAGCCTGCGCACCTCTTCTTTTTCTTGACCGCGTCCACCTCTCCTGTACCAGGCACAGGGCCTTCGGTTTCCATAGCTGCCTGGCGCAGCTTTCTGTTTGGAAGTATGATGACCGAGTCGTCTATATCGTTCCCTATCGAAAGACCCTTTATCTCCCGCTCAAGCTTGGACACCGACCTCGTCGGTCTTTTGCCTGCGCTTGCTTTCGAAGCCCTGTCGCGAGTTGCTTTCTTTCGGTCCTTGGCGCTCTTTGCTGCCGTTGGAGGAATGTAGTCGTCCGATACATCATCGTTGCTCGACGGCACAACATCCTCATCTCCGTCTCCATCTTCATCATCTGCGTTGGAGTCGTTTGTTTTGCCAGAAGGCGAGGCATCTGTCTCCAGCTGTGTATTGTGATGTTCCATAGTCTTCGCATGTGTGGCATTCCCCTTGCCGTAGAGTGGAGAGGCAGGGGTCTCCATCTCGGCATCCTCAGATTCGGACTAAATGAGTTTGGTTTGTGGGTTCCATCACGAGTCACAAACGACGTACGTCTCCAACGATATCTTCAATTTCACTTTCCGAATTTGATGTTCTCACCGCCTTCTTTGCGGTTCCAAGCAAACCAGCTTGGTGCAGCATGTCAATCTTCGCATCCATTTTCCGCTCATTGCGTTCCACCTGTCTTACTCATAAGCAGAATATATCCAGTGCATACTGTCGGCATACCTCACTCATGAGCCTCAGCGCATAAGTTCTCTCAACAGCACGCATCCTTTCTTCCATCTCTCTCGTGACTTCCTCTCGCGTTTCTGCCTCTACCATAGCACACCGCATTTCTGCTTCGTAAAGCTATAAAATACGCATCATGAAGTAGCTCCGCGTAATTTCAATCCTATACGTACCCTTAGACGTAGGTCCTCGATTTCATCGAATAAGGCATCCACTAATGGATTGATGGGTTCGTCATCACTATCCTCCTGATCATCGTTCACCTCTTCGTCCTCTGGAGTTGATGTTAACAAGTCGCTAGAAAGCTCCAGTAATCATCCTTACCTTCAAGTACTTCTAGATGTGCCTCACTTAGCTTCTTTCCTGGCCCAAAGCTCGATATTGTCACTTTCCGTGTAACGGCACGTGGCAGTCCGGAAGGGCCTAATTTCGTAGTCGCACTAGGCTTAGTAGGACTGGTATGAACGCGAGGTACGGGGGCGTTGTTCACTACCGTTGATATCTCTCTTGCCAACGCAGAAAATTTCATAACATGCGAGTTTTCGTCAAACCCCGTGTCGTATGGATTAACATTCACAATCATAACCTGAGCAGGTCGGAGACGGGATAAATCAGTGATAGGCTAAATCAGAGACGAGAGGCGTACGGCTCTGCCATCACCAATGAAGTAATCCATGAGAATCTCAGTCAACTTGCTGTGCCGGAAGGGTACCACAGCCAATGCTCTTTTTACATCCCTGGTATCGCTTTGGCCTGGGTTGGCGAGACTTTGAGCCAACCGCTTCTGGTTTGACCTCATAACCTGCAAGTACGATCAAACCATGATTTGTGCGAGATAACATCTCGTGGCTACCTCCATGCACTGCCCTAGGACCATGAGGGACTTGTTGATGTTTCCAGCCTCCTTGAGTCGGTCACCAGTGGTTTGAGTATGCTTCGTCCTTTCCGACCCAGCCAGATCAACAAGAGTGATTCGTGATGTTTGCACTGAACTCGGGTCCTTGTACAAGTTGAGTGGATACTAGTCATGTGAGGACAAACGGGGGCTTACATCTCGCTCACCACGGTGATTTCTGAGAACCTTTATGGTGATCATGCTGTGGCTCCGGCTGCTTTGGCTATTGGCAAGCGTTCCGAACACGCGCCTATGGAGTTGCCCAAGTTTGACAAGAGCTTTTGCTTGTGTGGCGCTGGTGACGCGAAGCTGCTTGAGACCGGAAATATACCTCCCTGCATTTCCGGCTCCACTGTCATCCATTGCGTCATGTTCTGGAGAAGGTTTCACTGCGAGTGCCTTTCTGGTCACGACAACCCCATTTGCACCTTGTCCAGCAAGGTTAGGTATGCCACGCGGAACGCCCGCCACTTCGTTTTTCTGGCCATCGTTCACCGAAGAAAGAAGGTCGTAGACTTTCTCATTGTACACTTCCACGTAAGAAATCCAGACGGAATATTCGTAGTTACGATCGAGTTTGACTATCGTCGAATCAGCATGGATGTCAGAGTCATCGGAAGTGGCCATGTGTTCAGCCAAAACTTCGGCCAAGGCCGGTTCACTTGGAACATCGATGCTGATGGAAGGAAGGGTTGAATCTGACGGATCAATCTTCTCTACCCCATACAGTCGAACAGGTCGATACTGCAACCACTTTGTTAGCGAATTCATCACCAGTCACTTGTTCGCACTCACGCGTCCATCACTTTGTAGACCCTCGACACTGTTGAATATAACATCTAGGGTCCTTGGCAGAATTCCACCCGAGCCGGGCTTATCGTCACCCTGGATAGTGTAGGTTTTTCCGGAGTTTGTGACCCCATACGCGAAGAGAAGACCATTTTGCCCGTCCAACAGGTCCTGAACAAGGGGAAGTGTAGTTTTCGCGAAGAAGTCGGCTTGGGGAGTGGACGGAAGAAAGACGTGAGAAAACCTGTAGATCGAGGAAGGAGGTGCTGTTGATGCTCGATAAATCACTCCAGGGGGACCGCGTCCGTCGCTGGATGGATCAGTCATCCTCACCGCAGTGTCTGACAATGGGTCCAAGTAGGGCATGGTAACGGGCTCATCGTCACCCAGACGAGGTCTTATGCGAAGATAGGCCTTTTCAAAGGTGATGCTGATGCTGTTACGAAGGATTTTCTGCACATACCATGATTGGTTCTTGTTCTGTTATCGCCGACTTTGCGATCAGAGGTTTTCCGGCTCTCTTTGGTGCGGTACTGTGTTTTACATCAGGTCTGTTTGTCCTGGATCCTGCAGCGGTGGTTGATCGTGTCGAAGCCCTTGTCTTGGTCGCTTTCATCGCTGCAGCACGGGTAGCACTGGGTGCTGATGTCTTTGCACGGCCAGCCATGATCGAGAGACGCGTCGAGCCACGTGATCTGTTAATCTTGACGATGCTCCCAACGCCAGATCTGTCGCATCTCTCCAGCGACGACAAACTTCACGTATACGACCCAGCAGGTGAGCTTCAAGTTCGTCGTTATTCGACAGCTGACACCCTTGCAGAGGACACATTTCTACTTCTAGATGGTCTTGAAAAGGATGTGGAACAACTCAGGGCGCAAAATCCACTGATATGCCTTGAAATTGGGTATGGACATACCGGTAGTCAGACCGTTTCCTCAAGAGCCAACTCAGATCTGGATCCGGTTGTGTATCTGCGTTCCTAGCCTCAATCCTTGGACCAACAAATACCCGTCAGTTATCCCCGACTGCTTGTGATCCTCATCCAAATCGACTCTCACCGTACCAGTTTACCTCTGCACTGACATCAATCATCGCGCTTCCGTTTGCACTTCTGCTACCGGAAATCAGAACAAGGTAGTTTCTTTACATCACGAACCTTCATTCAAGTTCAAGACAATCCAGGTCCCTCTTAATCCAATTACATGTGACCTCTCTAAACCGCTATCGACGCGACTGCGACATTGTGTCGACATCATATTGTTTAACCCCCCATACGTTCCCACAGCCTACGAAGAATCTTTCCATGCACAGGATGAGGCTGGCATCGCTGGCTCTTGGGCAGGGGGACTAGACGGCATGGAAGTAACAAATCGTTTTCTAGACAACGTTGGAGTGCGTCACATTCTCGACCTGTATATAACAAATTACCTACTACATGACAGGATTTGTTGTCGGACAGCGGCAAGTTCTATCTCGTAGCAGTGACGCAGAACAATATCCCAGA
>JBBPQR010000483.1:0-10844 GCA_038092615.1 Boletus sphaerocystis | reverse complement strand
TGCACTGGCTGTTGCCCCTGTCGTGCAAACGCAGCAAAGATTGAGCCACTGTTGGGAGCTGCATCCTTGCCCTTGAGAGCATTGTTGATGATGTCCTCCCCAAAGCTCCGATTGCGTGATGCCTCAGGTTTTTAGTTGAAGACTTATCCTTTGTATCTTGATAGCGACGCACACCACCCAATGTTGTCTTGCAAGAATGTGTAGATTGGTGAACGCCACGTCTTTTTCAGTGCCTCGTTACTAATAGGTTGCAAGCCCATGTGTAGCATCTGTACCTACCGAGCTCAGCAGCTGGGTTGTCATCCTTGTCGCTGTCTTGAGGCACTTTAGGGTCAGAGGGTGGCTCTGTGTCAAGCTCAGAGCCCGAGTGCGTCAAGTCAATGTGCTTGGACAACGTGATGGACTCGGTGTGAGAGTGAGTTGAAACACTACGAGGTGAACGGAAACAAACAAGAGAGCTGTTTACTCGGTTCCCAGAAATTCACGAACAGCATATGCCCCGTATGCACATTCCTGAGCGAAACATTGCATGAACTATACTCGGACTCAATTGGCCAACGCACTGGTGCCAAGACAAGTCGTATTTACCCACGCCCTTCCCTACCTCGCGCTCAAAGAAATGCAGTCTTTCGCACCGAATGCTAACCCGGACAGCTGTTGCATTGCCCAAATGAACTTCTCAACTTCTTCGTATATACATCTCTGGTGTTGAAACGCCCTCAGGATGGGTTGGTGAGTTTGACATTTTTGGCGACGGTCACCTTGTATTCGTGGATCAATGCCGAATGATCGTAGAGCATCCTGCGCAAGCTGATCAAGGTCGTCAAGGCCTGCAAGAAGGCATGTATCTCGTTAAGACACGTCCTCTACCCGCCAGAGCATCGTCCTCGGAGAAAAAAATTCAGTGGCAATTTCCAAAGACCGAGGCGACTTGGACATGAACCTTGACTTCGCGCCAGACCGTCACATCGCATAGTTCTTCAATTGGTGCGACGTCTCCGACCCCTGGTCCCATACTTACCTCACCTGCCACGATCTTTGACTCAGACGGGTCGCAAGCTGTATTGATCTTGGGTGTATGAACGTCGGAGCAAACGCAAACATGTTGGCGCAATATTTTTCCATGATTGATCGAGAGTTATTCATGGGAATCAAAACCGGGAGCTCATTATGGACAGTTGGATGGCATGTCAAGAGGTGCACATGCTTGACCAGGCACAATAGAACCGAGCCCATGGAAAAGAGTGTCGCAAAACGGTCAAAAGACGAGCGTGTTGGGCGTCGTTTGCGGTCGATTCAACTTGATGGCCAATGTCGTCGTTTCCGAGATCGTGTTGTGATCGACGTACTCGTGGCCAACTTGAAGTTTATTGCATTCGTACGTGTGTTGTTTGGCAGGGAAAACATCGTGTTTATTCAGGCGTCTACAGAATTTGTATAGTCATAACAACTTTCATTGCGGAACTGCGGACCGAGTGGGCTAACAAGGCGATGTATCATCATTGGGGACGGGTTGGCCCATGGGAGGTGCAAATCTTTCAAAAGCTGTCCCAGTTTGTAAACGTGGAAGACGATTTCAATGCGATGCATGAAGCGATCTCCGCCATGGTCGATGCAAAGCTGTGTGCAACGATCATGAGCAGTAGTACCTGGCAAGTCCACTGAGGGGAGGTATGCCGTTTATCGGTGAGTGTGGTGGGGTTTGTGTTTTTCGTGGGGAATACTAAGGGTCGATTAGGTATCTAGAGCAAGCTCCCCGACTTGATTGACCCAACGGTATCCAACGAACCCGTCTCCAACGACCCACAAGCACTCAGCTTTGATTCGTCATGTCATCCGAAGTCTTTGACTCCCCGATGCACTTCCACCCTCCGTTGATGAACGTATGCAAACAGCGGTTGCTCGCGGATGTGATCAGGGATCTGTTGCGAGTCAACATCTCGCAAGCCGGTACAATTCACGATCGACATGAAGCTCTTCCAAATGGTTTGGTGTGAGCGTAACAGGGTTGTATCTATTACTATGTTATGGTTCTTTCTTTCTTTTTCTCTCACTTTGCTAGTCTGCTATGTTCTCCAGCAAGTTGCAAAACGATACACTCGAGTCGAAAACTGTCCATTGACAGTAGTAATCAGAAGATTAATCTGGTAGTAGACTCGTACCCATAAATCTTGGTCAATCTTTGATGTCATGCATCCAACTGATGAGTCTGGTCACCAGTAAGTCGCAGGTTAGCAGCTACAGCTGGAAATAAAAAAACTTTGGCGCGCACGTGGCTGTTATCGTCGGGCATCTCGGTTGTTGATGTATGGTGATGCTTAGCTAATCGTCATTGCGGACTGCGGCGAGCGAACAACCATCGCATCGTTTACTACTCGTAACTCTCACTCACACTATGGAATACGACTCGGAAGATGTCAGAAGGAAATTACGGTTCAGGATTCTCATTATCGGCCGAGCCAACGCGGGTAAAACTACCATTCTCAAGAAAATCTGTAACTCTACCGAGAATCCAGAGATCTATGACGATGAGGGAAACAGAGTATGGTTTTACTCCAAGCTTCTGGTCCGCATAGCACTGACGGTTTGCGATCAGGTCGATCCTGCACAGATCCAGGAATCTAGAGAGGTGAGTACCGGTGACAGATCTTGCTGTCCGTGGGGTGTTCACTGACGCATACAAAGCGCGGAATCCACGACATCAAAAACGGGATGGTCTTCCGAAGTAACCCAGGCTTCATCTTTCACGACTCGGAGGGATTCGAAGCTGGTGGTATAAAAGAATTCGACCAGATGAAAGACTTTGTTGCAGAACGTGCAAAGACGCCGTTCCTCCAGAAACGGATCCATGCTATATGGTAAACAGACATAGCAGCATTCACAGTACACTGACGAAAGCTTCCTATCGACGTAGGTACTGCATCTCGATGGATAGGTCCCACCGACTCGTCCTGAATGCAGAGGAAAGGTTTTTCGATGAATGTAATACAGTAAATGGTAGATATTTGCCCACTATACTTGTTTCGTCTCAATTATTGTCTAATTGCAGTGCCTGTGGTGCTTGTGTTCACGAAATGTGATGCATTGTACGCCGTCGCTCGTGGGGCCCTCACACCGGAAGAAAGACGGCTGCCTAAAGCGGAACAACTTGCGAGGATCAAGAAAGATGCGGAAGAGATACAGAGAAAGACTGGTACTACTGCATGGGATACATTAGAAAAAAGGAAGTATCCTCCCAAGGCATATGTGTACCTGGAAAGTAAGTACTCATTCATATTTCATTGTCTTCTGCCTTGACCAATTCCCTTCTTTACAGACATGCACAAGTCTGACAAGGGATGCAAGCTTCTTCTGGAGAAAACTGTGGGGGGTGTGAATGGGGAAGCCTTGCAGATGTTGCTAGCCTCCACTCAGCATTCCAACATGATGATTTGCATCATGTATGCTATGAGAAAGTGGGTGATGGCAAATGCACATTTCATTTAATGAATACTGATGATTTTATTGTAGAGACATACTGCCATTTGTCAATGCCAAGTATGGCACAATTTTACCACTCAGATCTAAAGAGCAAGAAGCACTGGTTAAGCAAATTGCAAAATGGTTTCCACACACTGAGGTAATGAATATTCTCTAAATCATTATAATCTGGCAGTTACAATTAATATTTACTAATGTCTATTGAATATCCATTATATATAGAAAGTAAGTGATCAGATCGAGAGAGATGCTAGATGGTTCTAATAGATGTGCATATATTCTGATCCATTTCTTATTTATTTACAGTGGGTAAGTGGTTTGATTGTGCCTTATGGATGGAGGATGGTGCTGATGGGTGTCTCTTTTCTTTCTGATTTATAGGCAGTAAGTCAGAATGTGATAAGTGCATTCAGTATGGTACTAATGGGTGTCCCTTTGCTCTTTTATTCATAGACAGTAAGTGGTTTGATTTTGATGGATGGATAGTGGATGGTGCTGAAGAGTGCTCTATTGCCCTCTTATTCATAGGCAGTAAGCAATCTGATTGTAATTTCTGGATTTAGCATGGTGCTGATGGGGTCTCATTGTTCTCTCATTCCTAGGAAGTAAGTGGTATTATTGTGATTGATGGGTTCTGAATGGTGCTGATGGATTCTTGGCTCTATCATTCATAGTGGGTAAGTGATATGATTGCAGTTGGTGGATGTTGAAAGATGCTGATTAGAGCTCTTTTGTTCTCATTAATAGAGAGTAAGTAGTCTAATTTTCATTGGTGGATTCAGCATGGTGTTGATCTTCCTCTGCTTCACATTCATAGAAAGTAAGTGGTATTATTGCAAATGGTACATTCTGAATGATATTGATGGGTGCCTTTTTACTGTCTTATTCATAGGTTGTAAGTGGTCTGATTATGATTGATGAGTTTAGCATGGTGCTGATGGGTGCCTATTGCTCTCTCATTTATAGCAAGTAAGTGACATGATTGTGATTGGTAGATTCTGGATGGAGCTAATGGATGTCCCTTTACTATCTGATTCATAGATAGTAAGTGGTCTGATTTTGACTGGTGGGTTTGGTGGGTGCTTATAGGTGCCCTATTGCTCTTTCATATAGGAAGTAAGTGATTTAATTATGGTTGGTGTATTGAGGATGGAGCTGATGGCTGCTCCTTTTCTCTCCCATTTATAGGCAGTAAGTGGTTTAATTATGAATTTTTGTTGTTTGGGATGCTGCTGATGGGAGCCCCTTTATTCTCTTATGCTTAGTGGGTAAGTGGTGTGACCATTGCTGTGATTAGTGGATTTAGCATATGCTAATGGGCAACCCTTCCCTCTCATCCACAGGCAGTAAGTGATGGTAATTGGTAGATTTAGCATGGTGCTAATAGGTTCTCTTTTGCTCTCTTATTTATAGAGAGTAAGTGGTATCATTGTGAACAGTGCATCTAAGATGGTGCTGATGGATGTGCCTTTGTTATCTTATGCATAGGCAGTAAGTGATCTTTGTGATTGATGAATTTAGCATGGTACTCATGGATGTCTCTTTGCTCTCTTGCACATAGTGGGTAAGTGATGTGTTTTCAACTAGTTAATCCAAGATATTATTAATGAGTACCTCATTGATCCCATTTATAGGCAGTAAGTGGTTTGATTGAGATTGGTAGATTCTTAATGATGCTGATGTGTGCCCTTTTGCTTGCTGTTCTACAGGAAGTAGGTGATCTGATTGTGATTGGTGGAATTAGCATGATGCTAATCAGTGCTACTCATTACTCATTAATAGGAAGTAAGTAATCTGATTGTGATTGATAGACTCAGATGGTGCTGATTGCCTCTTTGCTGTCTCATTTATAGGAAGTAAGTAGTTTGATTGTAATTGATGAATTTAGATGGTGCTAATGAGTGCCTATTTGCTCTGATCCATAGGAAGTAAGTGGTCCAATTATGATTAGAGGATTCAGCATGCTGCTAATAAGTGCCTCCTTGTTCTCTTATTCATAGTGGGTAAGTGATGTGGTTCTAACCAGTGAATTCAAATTGATATTGATGAGTTCATTGGTATCTCATTCATATAGGCAGTAAGTGGTTTATTTGTGATTGGTGGATTCAGCAATGTGCTAATGGGTGTTCCTCTGCTCTCTATCCATAGGTAGTAAGTGGTCTGACTGTCATTGGTGGATGCTGGATTATGCTAATGGGTGATCCTTTACATACTTATTCATAGTGGGTAAGTGATGTGATTCTGATCATGAGTTCAAGATGTTGCTGCTCAGTTTTCTATTGCTGTTTCATTCATAGGAAGTAAGTTGTCTGATTATAATGGGTGGACTCAAGTTGGAACTGATATATGCCCCCTTGCTTACTCATATATAGGTAGTAAGTGGTGGTCTGATTGAGATTAGTGGATTTGGCATGGTGCTTATAAATGACCTTTCCCTCTCTCATCCACAGGCAGTAAGTGATATTATTATGACTAGTGAATCTAAGAAGCTGCTGATGAGAGCTCCATTTCTCCTTCAGGCTGTTTCACAGGCAGTAAGTGGTCTGATCATAATTGGTCATTAAAAATTCTGCTAATAGATGTTCTTTTGCTCTCTTATTAATAGCTAGTAAGTTGTATGATTGTAACTGATTGATTCAAGGTAGAGCTGACCCCTTTCCCTCTTATTTACAGGCAGTAAGTGGCCTAATTGTGATTAAATGCATTACAGTCCTGATGGATGCCATATGCTTTCTCTTTCACAGAAAGTAAGTGGTCTGATCATTAGTGGTGGATTCAGCATAAGCTAATATATGCCCCTTTGTACTCTTATTTATAGGAAGTAAGTGGTGTGATTGTTTTTGATGGATTCAAAATGGTGCTGATGAGTTTTCCTTTGCTTCTTCATTTACAGAAAGTATGTGATCTGACTATAATGGACAATGGGTTCAGCATGGTGCTGATAAGTCCATTTGCACTCTTATTCACAGGTAGTACCAGTAAGTCATATAATTTTCATCTGTGAATTTAGGATATTACTGATATGTGCCCTATTGCTCTTTCATTTACAGGAAGTAAGTCTGATTGAGATTGATGAATTCTGGATGTTGATGATGTGTGCCCTTCTACTCTTTATTCATAGGCAGTAAGTGGTTTGATTATGACTAATGGATTTAGTATGATGCTAATGGGTATCCTATTGCTCTTTCACTCATAGAGAGTAAGTTGTGTGATTCTAAATGGTAGACTCTGGATGGTGCTTATGTGTACCCTATTGCTCTCTAATACATAGCAAGTAAGTGGGTTGATTGTGACTTATGGATTTAGCATGGTGCTGATGAGTGCCATACTTCTCTCTGATTTACAGGAAGTAAGTGTTTGATTCTAAGTGATGGATTCTGGATAGTGCTCATAGATATCTTATTGTTCTCTTACTCATAGGAAGTAAGTGATCTGATTATAATTGATTGAGCATAGTGCTAATAAGTATTTCTTTGCTCTCTTATTCTTAGAGAGTAAGTGGTCTGCTTGTGATTGAGGTATTTGGCAGGATGGTGCTGATGAGGAGACCTATGCTCTCATTTACAGGCAGTAAGTTGTCAAATTTGAACTAATGAATTCAAGATATTAGTACTGAATCCTTTTTTGCTATCCTATTCATAGGAAGTCAGTGGTTTGATTATGATTGGTGGATTTGGCATGATACTAATGGTCCCTCCTGCTTTCTCATTCATAGCAGGTATGTGATCAAACTGTGATTAGTAAATTCAGAATAGTGCTTATGGATGTTACTGTCCTCTCATTTGTAGGAAGTAAGTGGTGTTATTGTGATTGATAGATTCAAGATGGTGTTAATGGGTTTTTCCTTGCTTTCTCATTCATAGAAGGTAAGTGATTAGACTATGATTGATGGATTCAGCATAGTGCTAATGAATCCCTTTACTCTCTTTACAGGCAGTAAGTCATTTAGTCTTCACTGGTAATATAAGATGTTATTAATGAGCTCATTACTATCTCATTCACAGACAGTAAGTGACCTTACCTTAATTAAGGAATTTAGCATGATGCTAATGGTTGCCCCTCTGCTCTCTTAGCCACAGGAAGTATGTAGTCTGATTGTGATTGATGGTTCTAGATGGTACTAATTGATGCATTGGTCCTCTTTCATCTATAGGAAGTAAGTGGTGTGAATATGATTGTTGGATTAAGGATGGTGCTTATTGGTACCCCTTTCCTCTTTCATTCATAGTCAGTAAGTGTTATAATGATTGTCATTAGTTGATTTAGTATGCTCATGATACCCCACTCATAGACAGTAAGTTGTCTGATTATGATTGATAGATCCTGGGTGGGGCTACTAATCATCTCTTTGCTTTCTTATTCATAGGCAGTAAGTCATCTAATTTTCACCTATTGATTCAAGATGCTGCTTATATGTACCTTATTTCTATCTTATTTATAGGCAGTAAGTGATCTGATTATAACTATTGGATTTTGTATGATACTGATAGTTGTCCATTTTTAGACAGTTACAGTAAGTGATTGAATTGTAATTGTTGTATTTGGTATAGTGTTAATGGTTGTCTTTCTGCTTTCTCATTCAAAGACAGTAAGTGGTTTGATCATGATTGATAGATTTGATATGATGCCTATAGATGACCCTTTTCTCTCTCATCCATAGGCAGTAAGTGTCTCATTGCAACCAGTAAACTCAAAATGTTACTAATAGTCCCCTACTCACTTATTATAGAAAGTAAGTAGCTTGATTGTGATTGGTGATCATGATGATGCTAATAGATCCCCCCCATTGATTAATTTTTTACAGGTGGTAAGTGATCTGATTATGATTGGTTATTCAGAATGCTGCTGATAAATGTTCCTTTCCTGTCATCTACTATAGCAAGTAAGTTGTTTAAGTGTAATTGGTGTATTTGGGATAATGCTAATAAATGCTATTTATCTCTTTTATTAATAGGCAGTAAGTGGTCTAATTGTGATTGGTGAATACTGTTTATGGTGTTGATGAATGCTCCATCACTCTCTTTTTCACAGACTGTAAGTAATTTATATAATTATAAGTGGTGGATTCAACTACTTAGCACTCAAATGTACTTCTTTGCTTTCTCATCTATAGGAAGTAAGTTGTATGATTGTTTTTAGATTCAAAATGTCAGTGGTGCTAATGAATTTTCCTTTGCTCTCTCATTTTAGGCAGTAAGTGGTGTTATCATAATTGGTGGATTTAGCATGATGCTTAAATATGCTTTTCCTCTCTTATTTATAGGAAGTGAGTAGTATTATTGCTTTATATGAATTCAGATGATGTTAATGTGTGTTTCTTTGCTTAGGTAGTAAGTTATATCATTGTAATTGGTGGATTCAGTATAGTACTGATGAGTATCCCACTTCTCTCTAATGCATAGGAGGTATGTAATGTGATTAATGGTATTAGGATATAGCTAATGAATACCCCCTTGCTTCTTCACAGAGAGTAAGTGCTACCAGTGTGATTTGATTGGTAGATTCTAGATGGTGCTAACCATGGGTTCCCATTTCCTCTGTTATTTATAGGAAGTAAGTGGTCTGATTATGCATAGTAGATGGTGCTGATTATGATTGTTCAATTATTCTATTCTCTTGATCTCTTATTGATAGGAGGTAAGCTTTCTAATTATAACTTATCTTGCAAGATTTATATGCAAACTCATCACATCATTGTTTATAATTTAGCTTGTGAGTATTTTCATTACTGCTATTTTGTTTTTAAATTTTGTTTATCACAGATGGTGTGTATTTTCATTATATATACAAGAACTACTACTCAGTTCTTCATCAACTACTTCATACTCAGAAAGTATGTACCTGAAATTTTCTCACATTCCAATCACCCTAAGCATTCCACAGAATGTATGAAATTTCTCTGTTTTATAGATACTGTATTAATGCATTATTTTATAATTCCCTCATCCTATAGCTGGTATGTATTGACCATTATCTATCAATTTGATAACTAACTTCATGTTTCCAGGATGTATGTCTATATTCAATCTTCATACTAATTAAATTCTATCACATTCTTATACACATTCTCCATATCAGATGGTAAATGTACTATCTTCTATTCCTCATATTATTATTCACTATTTTTTCCTATTGTATTTCTTCTATGGAAGATGGTATGCATCATAACCAACTCACAATTATGATCAATTGTACTGATTCCATACAGGTGATAGATGGCCAGATGGTATGCTCATTTATTGTATTTTGAATATTGATGATTTTGCCTCAATAAACAATTAGATCTCAACCAATGAAGCCACAAATGCACAATCAGCTAGTTTGAGATCACTAGTATGTTAATCAGTTTTAAATGTGTTTCATTCTATATAATTATTATTTTGCAGATTCAGCTACCATTTGGTGCATGGAAACAGGCCCTCAAAGCTGGCATTAGTGGGTTTTTAAATAATGTTAATTCATCATAATAATTGATATTTGTAGGCTCTGCCCTGATCCTGGAACACTCCTTCTTTCTCCATCAGCAAAAGGTTCCAGATCCAATTACAGCAGCAGCTCAACAGTATAAATCATCTGGAGTATCTGCTAAAGTTGCCAGAGCACTCACTGAAGTCATTCATCAATACAGCCCTGATGAAAAGGAAAGAGAAAAGATGTGTCAGCTCATCATGAATGTGATTTCTGAACATCTTATTTGTAAGCCATAAGTTAGTTCAGTTATGAATATCTATTGAAAATATTATAGCCAAGCATGTCAGCAAGTAAAGACCTTGCATCCAAGTCTGGATGTCTTCAAGTTGTAGAATATGAAATCAATCAACAATGTGATCAGTGTATTGTGGTGGAAATCAATGGTAGATATGAATGATTCGAGTCTGACTTGGATATGAACATCCTAGTTATGGTATCCCTTCATAACACCAAGGAAATAGGTTGTCAATCCTTGGTGTGGATTTTACTGCACGATTTTGCGATCTTAATGGTGGTTGTCATGCACTAAATTAATAATCCTTACCCAGGTGGTGAATGCAAACCTCAGGAAGGCCGATTCCGCATGTTGAATGGGTGCTGACTCTATCAACTAGTCAGCTTCTTCGTTCAGTTCCTCAGACACCCTGCAGAAGAGAGATCATCCGAGAATTCAGCATGTAAACCAGGGGTATCATCTCAACGACTAGTAGTGTGTCCATTTCCTATACCGTTTAAAAGTCACTACCAGAATCCGGACCAACCATCTCACCTTTCGCGTACACGACGTCCACGTCATGACTGTGCTCCTCAGTACTGACCCCAGTATCTTGTTCGACCATGAAGGCAGCGGAGCGCATCTTTTGGCCAGGTCTTTGAGCAAGGTCCCTCAGGCT
>JBBPQR010000482.1:0-10852 GCA_038092615.1 Boletus sphaerocystis | reverse complement strand
GAGAACCTCAGTCTTGTTCTCTTGGAGTTTCCCCAACTTCATACCCAGTTCTAAGGCTTATACTTGACTAGCAAGCACCTGCTCCATTGGTAAGGGGTTGGTTGTTTCAGTGGAGGGTTCCGCTTCTTTTTAGTAGCTGTACTGAGCTGTTGTAGTTGTGCATGTCTCATCTGGCGCTCTGTCTCCATCTTCTTGCATGCTAAACCATCCAATCCACTACACCGCCATAGCTTGAAACCGGATGGGAACCTTATGAACGAGGAGGATCCAGTACAATAGGTCTGACAAGTGATTCGATAGAGACGACATGTTGGTTGATAGTGTCAATGATGATTCAGAGATAGACGTGGAATAATGCTAATGGGATTTCAATCTTGTAGGTAAAGAGCATCTGATGACGAGGATGAGACGGTAAGTGCAATGGTAGAGAAGGAGTAGTAACAAAAGTCTAAGGCCCCCAAGAGAGAGTTAGACAGATGAATAGGACTGGGGTTAGATGACGTAGAGGTACGGTTTATATATGTAAGTAAGGTGCTTTAGGGTAGGTCGTCTGGGTTTGAAAGGATTGAGGACTGGTGTGAGAGAAAGAAGAACAGAAGAGAGATAAGGAACATGTGTAACAAGCAAGGTGTCCATGTGGTATGACCTCATAGATAAGGCGAGAGTCTAGACGGGGTCTGGACTCGAGGTCACGTGGTTCCCACAGTTACGTGCAAGGATCACATGGCGAGGAAGAGTGGAATGTCATGTGATCAGAAAGGGGTAAGTCAGGTGACTATGAAAGTGAAAATATATTAAGTACAACGATTAAAAGAAATATAGAAATGTAGCGTGAGGTCCTGAACTATAACACTACCCCCCATTCACCAGTTTCGAGATCCAGTCTCAAGTTGGTGAATTCTGAATAGGAGGGACCAAACGAAGAAAAGAGAGACATAAATTGTTCTTCAGAGATCCCGCGAATAGGTCATGGAGCTGTGGGATGAGCTGTGTGAAAGTCGTTTATAGCGTCTTGGGTGTGTTTGAGGTTTACAGCAGGTTCCCAGGTGCGATCCACCTTGTTCCATCCTTTCCAATAGATGGGGTATTGCAATTTTCTGCAGTAAAGATGTGATTGGACGATATAGTCCACTTCGCATTCCTTGTGATGGTCTTCTGTCACAGTAACAGCGTCTGGTTTGTACACGTTTTGCCCGGCTAGAGGGGCTTTATAGGGTTTAACGTGAGAAATGTTGACAGTGGGATGGATAGTAACGGAAGAGGGAAGGATGAGGGTGATGGCATTAGGGAGAATGGCGGAGATATGATAGGGACCAATGAATTTTTGAGTTAATTTACAGGTGGGGTAAGGAAGGGACAGGTGATCCGTAGAGAGCCAAATGAGATCACCGATAGTATACGTGGGAGCAGAGGATTGTTTGGATTCTTATGCATGCAACATTCAGTCATGAGTTCTCTGAAGCGTTTCTCTGATTTCGTCATGGGCACGTTCGATGTTTTTAGCGACAGGAGTTGGTAGCAATTCTCTATCTCCCATATTATTTTTCTCTAAGCATTTATGGGTACTAGTGGCAGATGTCCGAACAGCCCTCCACTTCTTGGGCAGTCTTCCTCTGGGTCGTTTGCTGACTATCAGCACTATATGCAGAGTGGCCCCTGTTTGCAATGGACCAGGTAATTAGCACGACAGTAGCATTGATGGGTGTGGATGCTTGCCTGGTATATTATCTTTAGAAGCAACATCTACATCCACAAGCATCTGGGGTGGTTTCCTGTTCTTACACGGCCTTCCCCTTGCCCTCTTTAAAATAGGCAGTTCCATAACAGAGTCTGAAAGGAAGATGGGGAATAGAAATTATGCTCGAAGGGGACAAGCTTACCCTAACCTTTGATATCCTGTTGACTACATTTGCACTTCAAAGATCTACCTCCAGGGCTTGAGAAAGCTATGGGATGCCATCATTAGTATGCTAGTATAAGATATAGATATGATATTTACCCCTATCCTTTATGTTGTTGGGTATAGGCTCTGGTGAGGAACATTTATCCAGAGAAATTGGCCCATGTAACAATGAAGGCATAGGTTCATAGTGGTCAAGCAGCATAGCTTTTGAATTCAAATGATTCAACCACTCTTCAAATGACTCTGGATGTGGTGCATTGAGGTCGAGATTCTTATGAGCCAGTGTTAGAGGGCTGCATTCAGGTAATGAAGATAGGTTAGATGACAGTTCTATAACTAGCATGAGGATTCTGGCTTTGGCTTTTAAATACAATATGATCATACTTACCCTATTTATCATTCATGTGATCAGGTATGGACAGTGTGAATTAATCTAGGATTGCATCATATGACATAGCCAGACACGAGGGGAATGATGACGAGGGCCTATGAATGTTGGAGGTGTTGTCACCATATGCAGATGGCAATTGGGATGGAGAAGGTAGTTTGGATGTGGAAATAGCCTTTGATTTCCAGTAATTGATCCAATCATCATATGACTGCAGATTGGATGGTAGTATAGTAGATAGTGATGCTAACCAATCTTCATTTGATGATGTGACAGGACAGGTGGAAGCTACATTCAACCTTTGCAGTTGATATAGAATCTCATTCATGGAAGGTCCATGGTATGGGGTATAATCTGCCATGGGTTATGGGTAGATGTGTGAGGTAATTGAATGCATCACTATATATGGCACTTAAGGCAATGGGTCTAGACTATACATACATAACCACTTATTGCATGCATTATGGGAGTGTGCTAAATGCAGATGCAGTTAGCTTGGGGCCCAAGGGTCAACAATATAAATATAAATGCTGGCTGCCACTGATCATGCATCTCATCATTTTAGTCTTCCAAAGTGCATCATGGTCATACCAACCAAGCAAGACTTTGTCAAATTTCCTACAAGCGAAAAATACATTGGTACACACATGAATGGATGTACACTCATGACAACCCATAACACCCTCTATAGTCATAAACCAGATGTCAAACGGTAGTGTTCACTAATGTTTATATGGACACAATGGCTCATTCCCTTCCTTGCAATAGACTGTCATACATTCTACTGGAATGACTTGTGAGTGGTTGGCCACATTTGCACTGTGCTCCAAGTTTGACTTTGCTATTAGCATTGCAGTCAAGGCATTTAATGATGAGTTATGGCAGGCATAGATACAGGACATTAGAGTAGAGATGGACAGTGATGCGGTACACTATAATGTCTCCATCATTATCCATATAAACTGCTGAACATGCATGCATGTATAGCCACAGAACATTTGGATCATGATACAATGGTTCCATTGCAAACAGGACCTCAAAGAAGAGAGGCATGTCATGCATGGCATATAACCATTCTATAAAACTAATAACCATAATTAACCTCAAGCTTCTATGCATATCTGGTATTCAATGAGCTTGTCTTATCCAATGAAACACACATTATAGATACTGCATGCATAGAGTGTGCAAGTTTCATTGACACCATTGGAGCAATTCCTATTGACATTCCATTGTTCCAGTGGACGAGTGGATAATGCATCTTGATGATGCAGCCCCATACTGCAATGAACTCAAGCCAGAAACTCTGTACTGGCAGTGGATAATGGAGCATCTCACTAATAAGGGGAAACAGCATGAAAAAAGGATGAAGGATACCAAAGCAGGGTCATATCAGATCCAGGTATGGGTACCATATTTGCATCTGCTTATTCAAACCTCAATACACACCCTTGTAGCTCTTCATAGAATCGATATATGCCCCATTGTCCATTATGCAAGAAGCCATGTAATCCAGATCATGGAATACAAAGGTTTTGTCAGTTCTGTAGGGTCTGGCATCATGTGAGCTGTCTGAAGGATCAACACCTTCCAACCAGGTCTGGGTCAGATGGAATTCTGGAACATGTGAAGGAATGCACCAAGCTCAGGAGAACTTGGCCATACTTGGGTACCTTAGCATTCTACACAGGCCTATACAGTGGGGAAGAAACAATAGCATTGTCAGTAATGGTCTGTCTGTTGAACGTGCATGGTAGATCTATGATGCCATTCGAAAGGCTAGCTGTGGCCCTACCAAGATGGAGTGGCAGTTTATGAACATCTCCCTAGACCTGATGGAGGAAACAGATGTTCCCAGTATGCTGGAGATGCCGCCACTACAATACTATAGTTGTCCAACATGTAACGGACGAGGTGAATGCAGCTTTATGTAAATAATAATTATAGAATGGGTGGATGTACTGGTATATATCAGCCACTGGTTTCCTAATTACGGATTGTGTACCTGATAGCTATAGCATTACCAATGTGTTGGCGGTCAACCCATATTATTATTTACATATTGTCCACCATCTTATATTATTATTCTTGTGTTCCTCTCTCATTCTGATCCCTGGCTGTCATACAGGTATGTCATCAGCAATACAAATCTGCTCCGTGTGGCATTATCCACAGGCATATGCATATCACACAGACCTGCGAAGTACCTCCATAACCATTCTACTGCCTTGTTCCAAGGATGCTGCAGGTTGTGTAATTGTGGAAATTTGCAGAGCATAGTGTAGGGAACTCACATGTGCTAATACTACCTTTATATCAGTGAGGTCCTCCAGATTGTCCGAAAGCTGGGTTATCATCTTCATACCCCCTACCACCTAAACATGGGATAGATATGAATCAATCATGATGTTGCACAGCAAGCCATAATTCAATGCCAATAGTGCCATACCTCTGGATGCAGTACTGCATTATTCCTATCACAGATAGTGGCCAACTCAGTGAGCCAATGTAGTAGCATCATTGCCCGTTTGCGAACATCCCCTGTACGATCAATGGAATGCACTTCCTGGGGTTCCATATGTGGCCTATCATGGGGGCTTCACACAGCCCATTTTCCCTTTGGAGACCTTTGTGCCCCATTCAGGCTTCCTTCTGGTGGTTTGAGGATGAGTGTCACAGATTCAAAGTGGTAGGGAGACAAGGAGTTATCATTTGGAATGACCTCTATATTCATCAGCAGGTCTGTCTTTATAGCCCACTGCACCTTCCATTTTACCAATGCCTTTGGCCGTTTTGCCCTTCCTGAAGTAGCCCTGAGAGTGTGTGGAGGGTTACCAACTGCTGCGACCACTAAATAGTGGACATAGTCTGTATATTATATCTCCACTGCCATGGCATACACACCTTGGGATGATTGCATAGCACATGCCCTACTGTGCAGGGTCATTGCAGGCCCCTTTGCAGTATCCCCTATCGGTGGCGATCTGTGTGAACATCTGGCATGTATATAATGTACTATACAGTGATGGAGAAGGCTTACGCATTGGGCAATTGGTGTTGGATGACAGCTGGGGTTAATGGTGAGGGTGGATGCACCCCCATGCATGGCATTAGTGGTTCATGTGAAATCACATTGGCTTTCACCCGTTCATGACAATTGCTGGCAGCCTCATTTCCAGAGCTATTGCTGCTAGTAGGAGGCGAGGTTGCACCATCTGCAGGTTTAGCATAACTACAGTTTGCATTTATTATAAGTGATGTAAGGGATACTAACCAGTGGCAAAATATGCAGCATCATCCAAACTATCTGTGATGTTGAATGGGGATATAGAGGGTAGTATGGGAGTTAGCTCTCTCTCTACATCAGGCAATACGTCAGTTCTGTAATATAGGTGCAGGACCCCAAGTGCATATGTACCTGCAGACTAGGTCTTGATGCATGTCAGTGGCTGAAGGTGCTGTGAGGGGGATTCTGATGGGGTGGTAGACATACAATGGCCTTTAGGCATATATGGAATGTATGTCGACTGGCTGCATGGCCCATCCTGTGGAAATACCTATTGGTTACATTTCCATCAATTTGCACATGTTACTGGCAATGACCTACCGCAGGATTCTGTGGCGATTGGGCATCATGTGGTGGTATTACTAGAATTCAAGGTGATGATTAGGCTTGACATGAAAGAGGTTCTGACTACTGCGCCCAGTATAATAATCTAGGCAATGATAGTACTAACATGTGTCACAGTGTGGCTTGAAATGCCACCAACCAGTCCAAAACCTAATAGAGCATTGTGACAGCTGAAATGCCCACATACCAACTCTCATATGTGGAGTTGAGTCCTAAAATAATGGACCTGGTAGCTCAACAGTAGAGCACAGGTAGCTATAACCTGGGGTTGCGGGTTTGACTCCTGCCTGGGTCACTTTTCACTTGATTGCAACAAGTTGATGACTTATTCTAACAACATGGTATGGAATCCTCTCCATCAGATAGGTCTAGTTGTCGCCAGGAATGCATCAGGGCATAGGCACAGGATAGGAGCACATGCCTATCTGAACCGACCTGGGTAGTATTCTGGCTGGACAAATAATGGCTTGGAGTATCTAATGCTGTACAATGGCAATTAGATAGTCGGATATGTGATGTAGATGTGGTGGATGTTTATGGATACATATCCTTTGTTCTCCAAGGGCTTTGCAGCTGTGGGTACTTCATAGGGTACATCCTGGATATATCAAAGTCTGTACCTGTGACAGAGCAAAGGGTAAATGAACGGAAGACAACTGTTTAGATTGGATGTAGTGTAGATACTATGCTAATATAGACTAACTAGGATTGTAGCTCATTAGCTGCTCCACAGCGGCTACAGGGGCCGGTTGGGTGGTTGGGGCCGGATCATTGTTGGGGGAAATGGGTGGCGGAATGGTGGCTTCCTGGATGCGGGAAGGGCTGGCTGATGGCTGGCAAGATATGGGCACAATGGAGGCACTAGAGCGAGTGGAGGCACTTCGTGTGATTCTCCCCAACGTGGCTGGCACAGATGGTGTACCTATAATATTGATACGCCAATCAACACACATCCGCTGTGATGAATGGGGCACATGTACTCACTTGCATGAGGGGGGGTTTCCTGTATTTCTATCTGCTTCGGCGTTGGTATGGACAGTTTGGCGGATACTATGAATACATGTTAGTATGTGGTACTAGTATCCGGATCCCTAGTTGTGCTGGCTCACCAGTATCCACAGCCAGCGCTGTAGGTGCTTTCTCCTTGGCTGCCTTTGGTACCTTCTTCTTTCCCTTGTGCACTGTTGGTTGTGCTGCATGCAATACATACATGAATCAGTTTGAACAGAGTTTCAGATGGACGATGGATATGTACCCACTTTGAGCAGTCCAAATGCCCTTGCAGCGTGATCGGCAATTCCCTGCCACATCTCGACAGGAACACTTGCGACCTTGAACCGATACGCTTCTCCAGACCAGATGGGATCTTCATTATCTTTTTGTTTGTACCAAGCATCCCATTCTATCGGTTGGGTTAGATAGTGTAGCATCGCAGAACATACTAGTACATACCAAATGCCACACTGTCTTGACATTCTAGAATCACTGCAGGATTCCTCACCCTCCACTCCCCAACTACAACATATTCATGGCATCCAACATAATATTCAATGACTAGATAGAGGTCGAATAGCCTGGATCAGAATGTGGGGTCCTTGTGCTTTCTCATGGTAGTGAGAAGGCCTTCAACAATACTGTTCATATACACAATGTAGCACTGTAGAAGGGGATGAAGAGAGGGGGGAAGGGAGAGGTCCAATGCATGGGAAACAAGTTCCATGTACACAGCATGGTGCCAGATGAAGTGGCACAGATGGGCGTGATAGTATGCTGGAACCTGTATGATACCAGATTCGGTAGGGACATTGAGCTCAACGTCTCTCATCTTAACATTGAAGAAGTCTCCATTGCAGGTGGAGGAAGGGAAGTATCGGACAGACATCAGGAACTGTAGCTCCAGTGCCTCTGGGGGAGCCATGGGAAAGAACAGGTCTGTCATCACTGTGAGGTGTGGAATGTGAAGACGATGTGGAACAATATCACCCATGGCATTGAATATATATATATATACATATTGGCCCTATCCAATTTAGGACATTTCCCCATTAGAATCAATGCCTGGAGGACAATACAGTGGGCAATGATAAGCCACATTACCAATTAGTGCCACAATAGACACTAACTGAAACAACCAACCCCTTACCAATGGAGCAGGTGCTTGCTAGTCAAGTGTAAGCCTTAGACTGGGTATGAAGTTGGGGAAACTCCAAGAGAACAAGACTGAGGTTCTCTGGAGTGGCAACAAGCCTTATATACTATCCTACTGTGTGTGTACATGTTTGGTGTCTAGAACTGTACAGTACCTTTATAAGGATATACCCTTGACCCATGGTACAAGGCTATGCTATAAGGCAGCGCCGAATGCTGTACAAGCTGTGTTTGCTGTGCAGGCTGTATGAGACTGCGAGCCAGGCTGTTATAGTTCAGGACCTCACGCTACGTATTTTCACTTTTCTTCATCTTATCGGACTTAGTCGATTTTACCTTCATAGTCACGTGACCAAGTCACATGACTTTCCTCTTTTTGATCACGTGACATTCCGCTCTTCCTCGTCACGTGACCTTGCACGTGACCGTGGGATAACACGTGACTCGAGTCCAGACCTAGTCCAGACTCTCGTCTTATCTATGATGTCACACCTCACGGACACCTTGCGCTTTCCTCATGTTCCCTTATCTCTTACTTCTCACACCGGCCCTCAACTATTTAGGACTCAGACGACCTACCCTAAACCCTCGTAGTATCATATATAAACCGTAACTCTACGTCGTCTTTCCCCAGTCCTATTCACTTGTCTACTCTCCCTAGGGGGTCTGGACTTTTGACTACCACTCTTCTTACTACCATTGCACTTGCCGTTTCATCCTCGTCATCGGATGCTTCGTTATTTCTTTGTCTCTATACCAACGACCAATTCTACCATCGTCCTCGTCGTTGTCTACGACACCGCCTCGTCCTCAGTCATATCAATAAGGTCACGCGTACACCCTAGCAATTAGGTTGTACTTGTTCAGGTCTTCGAACGGTTTCACAGGCTATGCGTGGAGATGAAGGAGGCTGTGTAAGGCTGTGGGCCGTGCTGTGTGACATGCGGCTATGATCCGGTACAGCCTTCGGGTAAGATCTGTTGATCTGTGCGCAAGTCACGTGACTGGTTCAGGGCAGGCCCCTAGTGGACTTGTGGACGAGCTATGGCGGGCGTGATTGAGAGATAGGGGCTAGCAAGGAAAGTGGCCATAGCGAGTTAGGAAAAATAGGGGAAAATAAGGAAAAATAGGGGAAAAATAGAGGGATCGTAACACTACCCCCTCTCTATGAATCGACTTCCAGGTGATTGAATGGTAAAAGATGTGATGGCATTTCCACAGCAGGCTCTCCAAAGTCGGTGAAAGATGACAAGAAATCATGTTGGAGCATGTGGATGCGGCGAGGAGCGGCCGGATGGGAGGCGTGGAAATCAGCAATAGCATCTTTAGATCCGGATAGATTAGCAAGAGGTTCCCATGTGCGATCCTCATCAGTGTACCCTTTCCAATGAACCAAGTATTCCAGCTGATTACGGCGGAAGCGTGAATCCACCAGATAATCCACTTCATATTCTACATCACGATCTTCTGTAACTGTAACAGATCCTGGGCGGAAGGTGGACTGTGCAGGAAGTAGTTCACGGTAGGGTTTGACACGTGAGATATTAACAACAGGGTGGATTTGCATAGAGCGGGGAAGGCGGAGTTCCAGCGCGTTGGTGCCGACAAGTTTAGTGATTTCATAAGGGCCAAGCCATTTCTCACTTAATTTTCGAGAAGCACGGGTAAGGCGGAGATTAGTGGTAGATAGCCACACTTTGTCTCCCACGGAGTATGATGGTGATGTTGAGCAGTGTTTATCAGCTTGGAGTTTCATGGCATCACTTGCTTTAGCTAGGTTTTCTTGTGTTTTAGTGAGTACGTCATCAATGCGGGCTGTGAAGTTATCGGCCGCTGGTGCTGAGACAGTGGCTGGTTCGGTTCCCATGCGTGGTACGTAAGTGTGTGTGATGGAGAAGGGAGAATGTCGGGTAGCTGCCTGCTGTGTGGAGTTATAGGAGAATTGGGCTATGGGAAGCCAGTCTACCCATCTATCCTGCTGATCTGACACGAACAGGCGGAGATACTGTTGGAGGTCTCTGTTCATCCGTCTGTTTGTCCATCGGTTTGTGGATGGAATGTGGTGGAAAGTCGAGGTGTGATGCCGAGACGTTTACATAAATCTGTCATAACTGTGGAAGCGAATTGAGGACTGCGATCGGAGATGATACTCCGGGGAAGCCCATGATTCTTCCATACATGATGAAGGTACAATCGAGCGGTGTCCATGGCAGAAGTGGTTTTATGGCATGGTATAAACACGACTTCTTTGGAGAAGCGATCAACTATGACAAGAATGGAGTCATAACCATCAGATAATGGGAGGTCTGTGGTGAAATCAACTGAGATGTCTTCTCATGGTTTATTCGGAGTTTCAAGGGGAAGTAGCTTTCCTGAGGGGGGTTGATTGGTGCCTTTGAAGCGTGCGCAGCGATCACACCGATTAACGTAATTTTTGACAAGAGTAGAAAGACCATCCCACATATAATGTTTCTTAATAAGGGCGAGGGTCTTTTCTGTTCCGGGGTGTCCAGTGATAGGTGTGTTATGGTGTAGGCGCACGACTTCCATCCTGAGGTTGTCACGATCTGGTACAAAGATCTGGCCTTGATCGTTTAAAAGTATTCCTTCTTCGGTAGATGTCATTCCTTGACTTTCTAGTTTCAGAACTTCGGATTCTTTGAGCATTACTGTTGCGGAGCATCACTTCAACCATAATAAATAATGCCGAGCCCCATCAAGGGGATGGTTGGGGAGGGATGAGGAGTACGTGGAACGTCGTAAGGAGCCTTTTACTGTGGCA
>JBBPQR010000481.1:0-10855 GCA_038092615.1 Boletus sphaerocystis | reverse complement strand
CCCGCTGCGCCTTAGCTCTTGTCACACTAACCAGGCTGCAGCAACGCGAACAGTGGCATGGTCAAAGGTTGAGGTTGAACGTTGAACAACGAGTGTCGGTTCATCTGTTTTGTTACCCTGTTTTCGGATATTTCCTCCGATCTGTTCAGTGCTGACCATCATCAACCTGACCCACAATTCAGTCGCCAAGACACCATCAAAACTTTGGACAAGTGCTGTACGTGATCTGGTACAGCAAAAAGTCAATGCAATACTGACAGTTCTATATAGATATATGCTTTTAGGTTTACTCCGATAGCCCCACCATGTACGATACCCAGCGATTCGGAGGGCCACAATGTCTGAACGTGTTTAAGCGTTTTACGCTAACATGAGGCCTCACTGCGCACTTTCAAGTTTCAGCCGCCGCACGAGAGGGGACGGCCGAGCTGCCGTGCCTGTTAACAAAACCAACTCCGATACGCACGGAACCCCTAAAAATCACTCGCCATGTACCCCACGACAAGTGTATCAGCGTTTTCCGCCTTGACAATCGCTATTGCGATAGCATCCACTGCGAGGGCTGCCAATTCTCCGAATCTCACCTTGCCGTCTGGTGCTGTTGTATGTTCTGATCTAGGCTCTCGAACGGCCAATGCTAACAAACTCAGTATATTGACCCTCTTCAATACAACGTCGTTGGCGCAAACTACTCTCAATGGCGTACAAACAACTCATTCACCGGTTTCAATCCCACAAACACCACACCACCTTTCATCCAAGTCTTTGACCCGTCTTTCCTCAATATAACAGGGCTGAATGCAACTATTCGGCCTGTCGTGTCGAACCCGGGCTTTGCCTTTGCCCACGAGGCCCCAATCTATGTTCCCGACCTCAACGTCGTCTTCTTCTCCAGCATTGCTGGCGGTCCCCTTGGATATAGTGGCTGGTACAATAATAGCGTCGTGTCCATGCTTAATATGACGGACGTCGATAAATCCCTTGCTGCTACTACGGGAGGAGTCAACGTACCAATCCAGACCGTGAGCAAGATTTCCAGTAAACGGTTTGAGGAAATTGCTAACGGTTGGCTAGATAAACCTCTCTGACACTGTACAGATGGTCAACGGAGGGACGGGCCCATACAAGGGAAATCTTTTGTTTGTTACTTCTGGACGTGCCCTTCTGCCTCCTTCAGTTGTACTCGTGAACCCCCGCTCGCCATTCAACACTACCGTCCTGCTCGACAACTTTTACGGAAGGCAGTTCAACTCGCTGAACGATGTCAAGGTATTGCCTGGCACTGATATCGTGTTCTTCACCGACCCCACGTCAGTTCACCATTCACCTCAGACGATGAACACTGACAGATTCTGGTAGATACGGTTGGCTGTGTGGATTCCGTCCAGAACCGATGTCGCCTTCTCAGGTGTACCGCTTTGATCCATCGACTGGTGAAGTCCGGGTAGTCGCTGATCAATTCGTACACCCGAACGGCATCGCCTTTACACCTGACGGCAAAACTGCGTTCGTGTAAGCAAGATGCCCATTTGTACGTCAATTTGCTCTGAAGATTGACGCATACATCTTTAGGACCGACAGCGGTGTAGTGAATTGTAAGCAGGGAGTCAACCAGACTTATCCCGCTACAATGTAAGTTCCCCTGAGCTTGTTTCTCATCAGTAATCCTTACCCTGCCCTGAAATAGCTACCAATATGACGTGGATCCAGTGACACAGTCGTTCACAAACCGTCGTGTCTTTGCTTATAGCGACTCTGGCATTCCCGACGGCATCCAACTTGACACGGCCGGCAACGTGTTCTCAGGCTGTGGGGACGGAACACACGTATGGAACTCCAATGGCACGCTCATCGGGAAGTTTTTCTTGAACAATAAGAGCGCTGAGATGATCTTTACGAATTCTGGCCTGCTTATTTTGGAAGAGGAAAGCATTTATCTGGCCAACATCAAGGCGGAGGGTGTTAATTTGACTACATACTAGTTGGAAGTTGAGAGATAAGCGCTGCTAGGATTCGGAATGTCTTGTCTTGTCATTTTTTATCGAGAGAGTAGATGTATATGCACGTTAGTGGTAGGCTGTAGCTAATCATTTCTGTTGAACTTGAATCGTCATGCGATGCGAGAAACTGGTATTAGCTCCCGAGACGGTGTATATTCTGTACCTGTCCTGCGAAACACATGTCGACGTCCTGCAATTGATTTGAGGCTTGCGTCAGTCGGACAGTCCGGACCGTCAAGCCAACCGAAAGCTTGATGACTAAGCATGGAATACAACCAGCAGCAGCCTTCACTGCCAGCAGCATGATTATGTCTCGTCTAGTAAAGGACCTTGGTCGTGATACTCCTTGTACCAGAGTCACATCGAAAACGGTGGGTGTTGACAACCACCACGCAGACCTCGCAGAAGCATGATTAGTGAGCACGTTTCACAGGCGGTAGCAGTGAATCTGACATGGTCATAAGCTTCAAGTTACTGAAATTCTAGGCTGTTGAGATTCATGTATATTGCAGGATATGGGTGAAAGCTCAAATACTAACGTGTTACTAGTTTTGGTCATTGGCACTCCAGTTCAACAACCCTGCTTATAGAGCAACACTTTGATTAAAGCTTACCCGCCCTTTTTTTCTCGATCTCTCAGAGGGTGGGTACATCGACGATCGAGTTCATATGAGCTACTTACAATGTTTACCCGAGGTTCAAATCACAGAAAACCTTCCCTTCCATTACAAGTAGTGGTTACTTGAAATGTCCCGATCAAAGCTGTGCGAGGCCATCCAAGAAACTCGTTTCAACTCCTTTTTTTCTTGCTAAAACGTGGGACCTCGGGTAGGTGACATTAAAGACGAACGAAGTGGGAAAACGACGATTCACCCCGATGGGGAATTGCAACTGTTAGTTTTATGTAAGGAGTCTCCATTGGCAAGTACCCTCGCCTGTCCTCCGGTGCGGTCCTTCATTGGAATCACGTTACACGTATTAGGGGGCCGGAAATTGTCAGAACAATGCACGCCCCATTCCCGGCTATCGTTCCACGCAGCTCAGCGCGACGACGATCCGTGAAAGACACCGACAATCGGACGAGATAGGCTCCAACGGTTGGTGGATAAATCGTATGTCCGAGATGAAGATAACACTGATCGACTAAATAGTTGGTCAGGGGGGTCACGCTGGCAATACCCCATCTGATGGTCAACCCACCACCGAATTATGGGGGCATCCCTGATACAACGGGAAAACGGCGCCTTTCCTGTTCCGCACGACATATAGTTGTCATTATATATAACAGAAGCGCATCTAACCCCTCTGTCCTCCTCTGAAACCTGTTTACTCAGGACGTTTTCTTCTTAGGAGCCACTGGTTACCTTGGCTCCCGGTTCTCAATATTTCTGAACGAGAAGCACCCTCGGCTCCATGTTGTCGCCCTTCTTCGAAACGCCACACCGGAGCGAAAGGAACAGCTACAGAAGGCGTAGCTTCGTCGAAGGGAGTCTTGACGACGATGCTATCATCCAAGAACAAGTTGCCACAGCTGACATGGTCATCAACTCTGCGAATTCCGATCACCCCGCGAGCGTTCAGTGACTCCATATTTATTGGGAAATTTGTCTAGTTGGCGACCATCGCTGGACCCGAGACGAACTCGAAAGAAACAACCCTTTATATCCACGTGTGGCGTTGGTATCATCGACGGTAACGCGAACTTTGTCGTGTATGTCAAGGAATGGCCAGACATAGGTTTGGGTCTCAAACAGTGAAGTCCCGTCCCGGACGCGATCGTTGCCCTTGATACCACATACTCTGCATCTCAGATGTAACCCAATAAATACCTACCTCGATTCGGATATACCTGTGAGTTTCTTTGCACCATATTGATATTGTCAAGGTAGCACGTTTTGATTTTAGAGAACGGATCATAGAAGCAGACGCATCGAGAATCCAGTTCGCACGTTCATCTACTGCCAGGTCAGGTATGATCCCTAAATCCGTCATTCTATGCGTTGGTGAAGGTAAGCGTGCAAACGTATGTTTGCGACGATGACATGAGAGCGCGTCCGCTGCCAGTTGAAGTTGTTGACCCTCTCGCCGAGGCACCGTATAGTAATGTCACTCGAACAGGCTGTGCTCAGTTTGTGTTACCTCCAGGGGGATGGACATTGCTTGGTGGGAACCTTTTCATGAAAGCTGAACGTGTTTACAAACTCGGTTGGAACCAACCGAGACGAAGAAGTCGTCTCTGTTGGACAGCCTCCCTGAGGCTATCGATCGGGCTCTCACAGAGTAGATGTTGTGGGATTGACTCGCTACCTTGATTAATGCATAAACTCTATCAATGTGTATTCCAGATGGCATGTACAGATTCATATAAAGAACGAACATGAAGTTTGAGCGCTTGATCCCCCAAGGTGAACTGCACGTCACACGTCCTCCCACAATATCAGGGTCACTCGGAGCGTTTGTGGTGATGGCGATGTTGAACGAGTGTAGTGGGTGTGCAGGGCATTTCTGTTTCTTGGACGGTTTCAGAGGTTTCACTTTTAACTCGGATCGTAAGATCGGGTATCTTTGGGGCTGTGGCACTAATAACGAGCCGTTGGCTTGGAGGTACGATATGTTCCGCAGGCATTTCCACGCCTCCTGCGAGAATTCCCACTCGCATCATCGCCAAGAGCTAAACATTTTAAAATCCACACAGCACGGCGGAAGAAAACGCAATCAGAGACAAGCGACGTTTGAATCATGCCATAACGCACGTTGTGAGCAGCGTGTGAGTGGGCATATATCCCTCCGAAAAACGCGGCCGTCATATCCTTGCCAGAGCTCTGCATCACGAGGGCTTTACCCCCCGGATGGTGGTCTAGGAACAGGGATGCGTCATGGATGAAACCCGACACCAGCAGCAACGTGCGTAACTTGGACTCTTCTTGGACTGTAACAACCGGATCAGCGTGCAAATAGCGCGGGGGATCTCCACATACAAGATTCCCAGGTCACTACAGGGAGCTCGTCAGGTGGGACTGGCCAAACAATTGAATCTTGGACGTCCTTGAGGGCCTTGAGCTTCATTGTCAAGGCACTCTTTTCGATCTCATTGCTAGGGAAAACCCGAAGGTGAGACGCAAACCCGAGCATGTGACATGTGGCGATGAACCACTTGGTTGGGTCGTATTGCCACCAGCGAAACGCGTTCCTAGAGGCCGAGAGTCGCGTGAATGAATTACGCAAAAGGTAAAACACGCTACAACACAGCCGTACCGGTAATCCATAGGGAACTGATGGTGGAAGTTGTGATACCCTTCGCCCATCGTGAGGATGGCAGAGATGAGATGGTCGCGAGGAGAATGTCTGTCATCGTAGGGCGTGCTCCCAAAGTAGTGCGCAATAGAATTGATGCAAAACGTGCTCTGTAATAAAAGTCAGAGCGATCATTCGTGTGTGGTGAATGACCTACATGATGGCAAGCGGTCAGGCGGAGTGCTCCGACGAAGTAAAACCCACCTAGCCAATCCCCATAGAGTAAGCCGGGAAGGCATGTTGGGAGGATGTAACCAACAACTGTCAGAATGACAAAGTACCAACGATGCTGCCATTGAACGAGCGGATCATTCCTGAGGTCGGATATATCCGTTGGGCCTGGGCGGAGGTCGGTGTCAAAAATAACCCATCCAATGTGGGTCCATAGCAAGCCTCTCTCCGAATTGTAAGGGTCGAGATCCGTGTCGGTGTGTCGGTGATGAGAGCGATGACGGCGGGCCCACCAGTAGCAAGACCCCTGGACAGCACTTGCGCCAGCGAGGATGAGAAATATCTGAAGGGGAAAGGAAGCTATGTAGGATCTATGCGACCAAAGCCGATGATAGCCTGTCAAAAAAAGCGCTTCGTATTGACGTTGACTTTGGCAACCCGTTGTGGCTCACCGGCGGTGATACCTTTTCGGTCGTTGTCAGTGTCAAGTGCAAGCGCGAGTGTCTCAGGGCTTACCAAGCATGGAGAAGCAATAATAAAGTGCGGTCCAAATGAGTGTTCTCGTGAGCATCGGCACCCGAAATAAACCATAGAGGGAGAGGGCAGGGGTGATCACCAGGACGGCGAGATTGAACCACCTGATGCCAGTGATGGGCGGAAACCCTTTTGCAAAGTATTCGACGGCACGAACGGTGCCCAACATGACTTGGCTAGAACTGACGAGGGGGAGAAAGAGAAGCGCGTCCCGCCGGGTTACGTTGGCAGCTTGAGGTCGTCGGGTGATGTGGGTAGGCACGGAGAGAAGGATTTATATATCATCCCTGTGGGATAAGGTTAGTGAAAATGACAGCGCTTTCAGCCGGCAGCCACGGTCCAACGTTTTGACTCAAAACGGAGGATCCTCTGAATCGAACAAGACGCTAAACAAGTTCAAATATCGCTGTCCAACGGAAGCAGTCGGTCTCTGCATGAAAACCAGTTGACAGCTCAACGGCCGGGGTGAGACATCCTTCATTTCTTCTACGGTTACCAGATTCTTTCTTGGGTTCAATCATCAATGAGCTCCGGGCCTAACTTGGACGGAAGATGATAACCTTCGTCGGCCATCATCAATTCGACTCAGGGCACAAAGAGAAGCAATGATATACTTAGACCTTCCAAAGCCTCCCCATACCCCAATAGGACCGTCCTGGAAGATACCGTTAATCCCGTGTTTCAGCGCGCACATGGTCTCTTCGTAACTTTTTCATCCGACCCTACAGTCGATCCAGGCTCGCTTGTTCAGCTGTCAGCCTTTAGGATACTTAAATCATCCGTACAACGGACGCGCAGCACGACTGACACCGAGTCCGAGGTTTTGTCCTCCCTCAAGATAGCAACGAGTTTGGATTATCATTTAAACGTGACGTACATGGTCGGACCAAGATGGGATATACACAACAGGCAAAATAGGTCATCAGCATGGATCGATGAGGGCAGTCAAGAAGTAGAATACTGCTCGTCTTGGATTGGGGTTCAACTCCACGCAGTATTATGAAATTGGTTAGAGTCGGACAGGTAGCATCATAGAATCATCGTTTTCGTGATGTGGTTTCCCCGGAAACAAGACCTTCGAGAAAGAAGACAGTCTTCTTGTCTTACCAAGACTTTGATGAACTCAGGCACAATCCGGTATATGCCACTACATTGAGCAACAGCGAGGGGCTATGCGATAAATGAGATGAGCTTGGAAACGTTTACATGTGGAGATCGTCGTCATTGATGCATCCCTCGAATTAGTGTCACAAAGAGCGTCAGTAGTAAAATCAGTGACTATAAGAAAAGCGAGCGTGTGACTGGGAGAAAACACCTGTAGTGACGTCCGAGTCGGTATATACTTGCTCGTTGAATCGAAAATATCCTAGACATGCCAGACATTCAGGTGCAGATCTGAGGTTGCTTGAATGAATTGTTTCATACCATCATTGTTGTTGAATCAAATGTCCAGCCGCTCATGTGGGGTGTTTCACACCTCCAGTCCAACAAGTTGACCAATATGACCCGGAAATAAAGAACAAGGCTGCCTCCACGAGTAGAATCAAGTAAATCGGTCCAATGGAAAAAGCATAGTTCTGAGTCACTTACCCACGAGTCAAGGTTGGCCCATTGGTAGACAAGGTTTCTTCAACATGTTGCAGGTGGGCATGCGCCAGCTCTTTGAGTATTCAGCTAGTAAGTGTGCCCCTGAGATCGAAGTAGATATGACAAGTCAGACTTACCTACCGAGTTCCTCAACACACACACACACACATTTAAAGAAGTTTTGAGCTCTTCCGCGCGACCTCGAGATCTATCTTTGACCTGGTCTGATACTGAGCAGATTTTGCAAGCTCCATGTTGTACGGTTCAACACAGCCGCAGGAATTTAGAGCGGTGTCCGACTCGGCTCCGACTCCCACCGAGGTGTGACCCACACCATTCGAGGTCTTTAATGCGGCCGGCGATGTTTCCATAGTAGCTGGCGAACAGCAGGTCGCTCAAGATATGGCCGGACGCGGTGGAGGTGAGAGCTTTTGCCGAGGTGCGGTCCAACCTGAACTAAGTTACAAGAAAACATTTGGAGTGTCATGGTGTCCGGAACCAAAAAGTTGGCCTTTCTGTGACGTATCATATCTCGTGTAAGATCGGAACGACACTGTCGTCTTCTGATATCAAGGTCTGGTTTGCCAAGGGAGATAACGGGTAGGTGGGAATCGCTTGGTACTAGTAATTATGTATCTCATCGCGCTCTGTCAGGGCTTTTCCGCCGTGTCGTTCCTTGTAGCTTTCTAGGAGGCGGGGTAAGACTCTCACACTAGGAAAGTGTGTGGGCTATTCTGTTCGCTAACTTGCTTGAGAGATACATCAAGCAACGGCAAACATACAAGGGTGGCACCATAAATATTGAGGTCATGCCTGTGAAAAAGCAAGTCATGCTGTTTCTCTGTGGTCTGTCTTGTCCCGTGGTGGTCAGGCGACTCAAAGGCTGGCACGGTTGGTTCTTTTCGGCTTCCCGATTCCGAGAACCAAAAATTGGCCATGACACAAGATAAAAGCGGGGAGATCTTGGGAGGTCAGTGTGAACTTATTGTTCAAGCGTTTGTGCCAACTGGGACCATCAGCAAGGGTCAACGACAATTTTTCAGAACAAACGCGAGCCGTTTGTTCCGCCTTTTACCCAATGATGGTGGTGTCGGCCCTTGCCGTACTGACAACTGCTGTCGCGGTGGCCTTAACCGCGAGGACTGCTGACTCCTCCAATGGGCCAGATTTCACATTGCCTTCTGGTGCCATGGTATGCTCTTATCTAGGCTCACGAGTAACCAATGCTAACGAGCTCAGTACATCGACCCTCTCCTATACAATGTCGTTGGTGCAAACTACTCTCAATGGCGTACAAACGACTCATTCACCGGCTTCAATCCCACGAACACCACTCCACCTTTCATCCAAGTCTTTGACCCTTCCTTCCTTGATATAACGGGACCGAATGCAAGTATTCGGCTTGTCGTGTCAAACCCTGGTTTTGCCTTTGCACACGAAGCTCCAATCTATGTTCCCGACCTCAACGTCGTCTTCTTCTCCAGCAACGACGGGGGTCCTCTTGGATACAATGGCTGGTATAATAACAGCGTCGTGTCCATGCTCAACATGACCGAGGTCGATAATGCTCTTGCTGCTACTACGGGAGGAGTCAGCGTGCCAATCCAGACCGTGAGCAAGATTTACAGTAAACGCCTTGAGGAAATTGTTGACATTTGTCTAGTTGAACCTCTCCGACACTGTACAGATGGTCAATGGAGGGACGGGCCCATACAAGGGAAATCTTTTGTTTGTTACCTCGGGACGCGCCCTTCTGCCTCCTTCAGTTGTACTCGTGAATCCAAGCCCACCATTCAATACTACCGTCCTACTCGACAACTTTTACGGGAGGCAATTCAATTCACTTAATGACATCAAGGTGCTTCCTGGCACTGATATCGTGTTCTTCACCGACCCCACGTTAGTTCTCCATTTGGCTAGGGCACAAGTAGAGCTGACAGACTTCTGTAGATACGGCTGGCTAAATGGCTTCCGTCCAGAACCGATGTTGCCTTCTCAGGTGTACCGCTTTGATCCATCGACCGGTCAAGTCCGGGTAGTCGCTGATCAATTCGTACACCCGAATGGCATCGCCTTTACCCCTGACGGCAGAACTGCATTTGTGTGAGTAAAATGCTACTATCCGCATAATCTAATGCGAAGATTTAAAAATGAATCTTCAGTACCGACACCGGTCTAAACAATGGCTTGTTTGGAAATAATCAAATTTATCCCGCTACAATGTGAGTTCCAATGAGCTCGTTTATTCTCGGTAATCCTCACCCTGCCCTGAAACAGCTACCAATATGACGTGGATCCAGTGACACAGTCGTTCACAAACCGTCGTGTCTTTGCTTACAGCGACTCTGGCATTCCAGACGGCATCCAACTTGACACGAATGGAAACGTGTTTTCGGGCTGTGGGGATGGAACACATGTATGGAACTCCGACGGCACGCTCATCGGAAAATTTTTCTTAAACAGCACAAGCGCTGAGATGATCTTCACAAAGTCTGGCCTGCTTATTTTAGACGAAGAAAAGATTTATCTAGCCAACATCCAAGCCCAGGGTCTTGACTTGGCTGCATACTAGTTGCAGATCAGATCTGGAATGTATGATGAATCGCATATGGCAAGAGGTGAACCCAACACTGTATGCTTTTGTAGTTGGAACTGGCGAAAATTCTCTACCCACGGCTGATTTGAACGTCCGTGTGCCCGTTTTGGTGACATGGCAAACGATCCATTCTCAGTACTCGGTGATGTGGGTGTGGGCAAGATCAAACCTGTACCACCAGCAGACATACATAGTCACCCAAGGCCCGCGGTACCTTGTTCTCAAGAGGCCACGTCGATGCAATATCGACCATGTACACCTCTGCCAGTGGTCATCGTGTTCCAGGAAGATCGAGGAAGCGATCAAGGACGCAAAGCGATCCAGGACACCCGTATGTAACCCCACCATATACCATCCAGTGGCCAGCGCCAGCACGTCAAGCCACCGAGCCCATGGGAGTGACAGCTGGCACGCCCTACCAGCGATCTCCTTCTCGTAGCTCGTCCGTCGAGCGCACTGGAGACGCGTTCGTCCCCCCTCTTGGGTCGCTTCTCTCACAGTACCAAATAGCCAACTCGCCGGGCGGAACGAGCCCATCGACCTCGGTTTCCCCCCGATCCCCGTCACCCCAGCACCACCGAAGCTCTTCTAGGCAGGGAAGCATCAGGGCGCCACAGGGAGCCAGTGGGCCTCTCATCAAGGATGTCCCTCAACCACCGCGAACAGCGCTCAA
>JBBPQR010000480.1:0-10864 GCA_038092615.1 Boletus sphaerocystis | reverse complement strand
GNTGTCTAGAACTGTACAGTACCTATATAAGGATATACCCTTGACCCATGGCACAAGGCTATGCTATAAGGCAGTGCCGAATGCTGTACAAGCTGTGTTTGCTGTGCGGGCTGTGTGAGGCTGTGAGCCGTGCTGTGTGTTATGTGGCTATGATCCGGTACAGCCTTCGGGTAAGATCCGTTGGTCTGTGCACAAGTCACATGACTAGTTTAGGGCAGGCCCCTAGTAGACTTGTAGACGAGCTATGGCGGGCGTGATTGAGAGATAGGGGGTTAGCAAGGAAAGTGGCTATAGCGAGTCAGGAAAAATAGGGAAAAAATAGAGGGATCATAACAGTCTTCACCAAGAATGTTGGGGCAACCACCCGCCATGCCAACATGGCAAGACCTCATCAATACAATGCAACTAATGCAGCAAATGCTGCAAGCTTCTCTTGCTCTTAACACTGCCCCTCCCGCTCCCTCATCATCTTTTCCCGCTAAACTCATCGCCGAACCAGGCTACTGGGACGGTAACCGCGCCACCTATCGCACTTGGTGGATTAAAATTGAAACGTGGGTCCAGTGCCATGATACACTGGATAATCAACAGAAATCCGGCGCAGTCCTCCTCTACATGACTGGCTGGGCAGAAAACTTTGCTCAGATCACAATGGAGAAGTATGCAGCAGGCACTAACAATGCTGGCGGTTGGCCGAGCTGGGACAAGCTCAAAAAGGAAGTTGAAGCCTTCTTCCGCATCGATATACTGAAAGAAGAAGCATACAAAAACTTCATCAGCTTACGCCAAGGATCAATGCCAGTGGAAGTCTTCACCCAACAGTTTGAGCTTTTCCAGACCGATGCGGGGATTGCCGCCACCGCTGACAATGCCCTCCGCACATACAAAGAAAAGTTGGACTATAACATTTACTTCCAACTGTCCATTCGAAAACCCGCCATTGATGACACGCTGGCCAAGTGGCAAGCCGAGGCCATTGAACTCGGCAAGAAGTTCAATAATATGCACCTAGAATGCAGTTCACGACTGCTTCGGGAGGAAGGTGGTCGGGAACCAAGGTATACGGAGGTCGGCCTCCAACCAGGCCGAGGGGCTCCCATGGACACACGTGCTGTCTAACCAACCATGGAGACGCACAAGTGTTACAACTGCGACAAGACCAGCCATCTGTCGCACAATTGCAAAGAACCCCCACGTCCTCGTGGCCGTTCCGTCTTCGACCCTACTACCAGTTGAACCCGCTTCGTCCTCCATTTCAACATTCGTGAAATTGAACTCGCACCCACCACCAACATCACCCCCATCCCCTCCTCAACCACCCCCGTGCCTTCCACAGCGCTCTCATCTGCCCCGCCGTGGCAGACAGAAGAAGCGAAGGCATTTTACTTTGATATGTTCATGGCACAAGCCCAGCAGCTAGCTGCCGAAGGACTTAAGGGAAAAGGCAAGGCTGAGTGAACCAGGGAGGTGCTCACTCGGCTACGGACCTAGATTCTTCTTCTTTTACTTACACTTCTTCTTCTCCGTCTCATAACCGTTTCACTATCTTAGGGGAGATGGACGGTGGGTTGGTAGACGATAACTCATCGAACTTTGTAGTATCATCAATTTCCTTTTTGCCTTTGGAAGGAGCGTCTCACTTGAGCGCAGCGCCCGAAGTAAAACAAAGTATACTTAATTCTCCAGAAAAAATAAAAAATACTTCTATCAAATCTTTTTCTTCTTTAAAATCCTCCCCTGCTAACCTTAACCATAGAGTCATCACCGATGGCGACGAATTCGAAATCGCCACCGACGTTTACTTCAAAAATAACAACAAATGGCAAAAAACAACAGAAAACGCACTCCTCGACTCTGGTACCTGCCAGACATTCATCGACAAAAAATGGATACAGTCACTAGGTATCCAAACCAAAAAATTATCTCTCCCTCGTTCTATCTCTAACGCTGATGGCTCAACGTCATCATATGGTAATATTACCGATTACGTTTCACTCATATTATCTTATCAAGGGCACTCTGAAGGAATTGACACCCTAGTAACCAATTTGGGAACTCACCATATTTATCTAGGATACAACTGGTTTAAACGCCACAACCCCCTCATCGACTGGGTTGAAAAAACCATCAACTTCTGCCGCTGCACTCATAACTGCATTACGATCAATGCAGCAAATCTCGTCCACAGCATTTGGAATGCCTCCATACGATCAATTGAAGAAGGCCTCACTGAAAAGGTACCTTCTCAATATCACGAATTCCTTGATGTTTTTAGCAAAAAAGAATTGCAATGGATGCCAGTCCGCAAACCATGGAACCATGCCATCGACCTAAAACCCGACTTTGTACCCAAAAAGGGTCAGGTGATTCCTCTTTCTGACACCAAACTTGAAGAAGTTCGTAATTTTATAGCCTCCAAGCAAGAGAAGGGCTATATCCACCCTTCCAAGTCTCCTCAAACAGCACCCATTTTCTTCATCCCCAAAAAGACAAGCAAAAAGTGCCTCGTCATGGACTATCGCTATTTAAACGAGGGTACAGTTAAAAACTCATACCCTCTGCCACTCATTTCAGCACTCGTCGATCGCCTTAAAGGCGCAGACAAATTCACCTGCCTCGATCTCAGGTGGGGATACAACAATGTCCGCATCAAAGAAGGCGACGAGTGGAAAGCTGCGTTTGTAATGCCACTCAGGGCTTACGAGCCTGTCATAATGTATTTTGGCATGACTAACAGTCTGCCAACCTTCCAGCAGATGATGAACGATATATTCAATGATATGTACGCTGTCGTAATCATCTACCTGGACAACATGTGTATTTATACAAAGGGTAAGACCGACGACGAACATTCTGAAGTTGTCAAGGAAGTTCTGTGCCGTTTACGTGAGAACGACCTTTATGCGAAACCCGAAAAGTGTATTTTTAATGCTGACAAAGTTGACTTCCTCGGCATGCAAACGAAAAAGGTCGACACCATTCTTGACTGGCCAGCGCCTACCAAACTAAAACATCTCCAGTCCTTCTTGGGACTTTGTAATTATTATCAACGTTTCATTAACGGTTTTGGACAGATTGCCCGTCCCCTCAATGATCTCACAAAGAAAAATATGCCTTACATCTGGGGGGAGGCTCAGCAAAAAGCATTTGACACGCTCAAAAAACAATTTACAACCGCACCACTCTTGACATACCCCGATTCCTCAAAAGAGCGCGTTGAAACAGACGCCAGCGATATTGCCACTGGAGTGGTACTATCGGTCTTAGGGGAGGATAAGTCGTGGCGCCCCTGCGCATTTCTTTCCCATTCTTTTTCTCCTGCCGAGCGCAACTATCCAGTCTATGACAAGGAGTTGCTTGCCATCATACGTGCTCTTGAGGAGTGGCGGCATTATCTTATTGGAAAGGCTAACTTCGAGGTTTGGACAGATCACAAAAATCTCGAGTACTGGAAAAAGCCTCAAATGCTTTCCGGTTGCCAGGCATGATGGCACGAACTCCTGCAAGAGTTCAACTACACGCTAATCTATAAACCTGGCAACATGAACGGACGTGCCGATGTCTTATCTCATCGTCCAGATCACGGTGATGCAGTCGATAAAACATCACCATTTTCCCTTCTAATGTTCTTCGATCTTCTTCTTTATCTATTCCCGTTGAACTCACCTCCCCCGATGCTCGTTTACCCTCGAAGGGCTCTTCCTCCACTGCAGGTTTTGACCTGCATTCCACTGAGGATCTTGACATCCCCACCCACGACCAGAAACTCATTCCCACCCGTGTCAAGATCCAACTCCCTCTCGGTACCTACGGGAGGATTGCACCATGATTAGGCCTCGCCTTCAAGCACAAAATCGACGTCATGGCCGGAGTCATTGACGCTGATTATAGGGGAGAAATTGGTGTAATCCTCTTCAACCATTCCGATTCCTCCTTTCACATCTCCAAATTTGATCACATCGCCCAACTAATTATTGAAAAAATAGAAAACCCCACACTATCAGAAACCCAGACTCTTGACGAGTCAGAACGTAACCATAAAGGGTTTGGCTCTACGGGAGTCCAAGCCATCTCTTCCATGTCTCTCACTCCGAATTTCGAAACTAAATTATGCATGGAATCTTCTAGACTCAACGTTGACGCAGTAAACGAATACGAATACTATGCAACGGACAGCCTTTTCAGAAATTCGAACGGCATTGTTTTCGTGCCCTCTTCTCTTCGCAACAAACTTATTTCCATTTTTCATGATTCTCCAGTCGCAGGTCATTCTGGCCATGACTGTACCATAGCCTCAATTCGCAAATTTTACTGGTGGCCCGAAGTCACCAAAGACATTTCCACATATATTGATCACTGCCAGGTGTGCTCCCTCACGAAGGGTTCATCAAAGCCACCAGCAGGTAAACTTCTACCCTTACCCGTTGCTTCCCATCCATGGGAGGACATTTCCATTGATTTCGTAACCGGACTTCCCCTTTCTCTTGGCTTTGATTCCATATGGGTTGTCGTGGACCGTTTTTCTAAAGAGATCGTTCTTTTTCCCTGTATGAAAACAACTTCTTCCTCGGACTTAGCTTCATTATTTAGAGACCATGTTTGGTGTCTCCACGGACTTCCTAATACTATCCTTTCTGACAGAGGACCACAATTCATCTCGGAGTTTACCAGAGAGTTGCTGAAAGTCTTAGACATACAGCAGAAGCTGTCTACTGCGTACCATCCACAGACAGACGGACAAATGGAACGGATCAATCGGGAGATCCTCGCTTACCTACGGGCTTACATAGCCAAAAACCAGGATTCTTGGGCATGTATGCTAAAGATGGCTCAATTCGCACATAACAACGCTATCTTAACGGCAACTGGAACCTCACCGTTCACGATCACACGTAATTACGCACCTCGCATAGGAAGCAAACCCACAATGTCCACTAAAACCCCTGGGGGGTTGTTTGCTAAAACCCTCAGATGTTCCCATGACGAGATATGCGAAACATTAAAGAAAACACACAATTGGATGTCGCACGCACAAGAATCCAAACGTTCCACAGCTCCCACATATTCTATCGGTGATCTTGTTTGGCTATCCATGGATCACCTCTCCCTCCCCTATCCTGCCCGCAAATTGACACAAAAATACATCGGACCCTACCATATCTCCGCTGTACCCCCTAATGCTGTCACCCTCGTCCTCCCCTCCTCCGTTTCTATTCATCCCACCGTCAATATTTCGTGCGTTAAGCCCTATAAAGCCCCGCTAGCCGGGCAAAATGTGTACAAACCAGACGCCATTACCGTGACAGAAGACCGTCACGAAGAATATGAAGTGGACTACATCGTCCAATCATGTCTCTATCGCAGAAAATTGCAATACCTCATCTATTGGAAAGGATGGGACGAGGTGGATCGCACCTGGGAACCCGCCATAAATCTGAAACATGCCCAAGATGCTATCAACGACTTCCACGTAACTCATCCCACGGCCCCACGTCCTATCTGCGGGATCTCCAAAAACCAATTCACGTCTCTCTTTTCTCCGTTTGGTCCCTCCTATTCGGAATTCACCAATTTGAGACTGGATCTCAAAGCTGGTGAATGGGGGATAGTGTTATAGTTCAGGACCTCACGCTACGTTTTTCTTATTCATTTCATTGTACTTAGCACTTTTCACTTTCGCAGTCACATGACTTGACCCCTTTCAGGATCACGTGACTTTCCACTCTTCCTCATCACGTGACCTCACATGTGACTGTGAGACAACATGTGACTCAAGTCCAGACCAAGTCCAGACTCTTGTCTATCTATGATGTCACACCTCAAGGTTACCTTGCTGTTTCCTCATGTTTCCTTATCTTTGTGGCCCTCAACTATTTAGGACTCAGACGACCTACCCTAAACCATCTTAGTATCATATATATACCGTTCCCTCTCATCGTCTTTTCCTTAGTCCTATTCACTTGTCTACTCTCCCTTGGGGGCCTGGACACTTTGTTTACTACTCCCTTTCCATACCCTTGCACTTTGCCACTTCATCCTCGTCATCGGATGCTACGTCGTTTCTTCGTCTCAATCCCATCATCATCTTGTGTCATATCGCTCGTCGTCGTCTACGACACCATCCTCGTCATCCCTGCTGGAATGTGGGTCTGACTCGTCCAGTCTTCCATCCAGTTTCAAGGACGATAAGCAAAAGGACGAGGACGTGGCTAGGAACCAGGATTGGATGTGCTAGATGGTATGGGTCTCCTCTCGGTACTTATGTTGACAGGGCAGTTCCTGAATGTAAGGTTGAGAAGGTAATAGTCAGTTTCTGATGTAAGTTCGAAAACTATGTGAAAAGTTTCTAGCATAGAGAAGAACATCAGAATGCCACCTGGGAATGAGAAGATTACTGCATTGTTTGTATTGACAATGGTATTACCAACTCTGATCGCTTGATAAATGAATAGAAAGGTGACCAGGACCTCTTGGATCATGGTCATGAACCAACGTTCACCACGCGAAATGGTGGGAGGCATCGTGATATCAAAAGACAAACTCCACTTGTCTAGGCGGGGCTGATAACCCTCTGAAGTACAAAAAGTACCTCAAAGTGTTACGCAAGGGAAAGAGTAAAGGACAGTCTCAAGTGGGAACACTCACTTGGGATAGGTGAAACATTGGTGGAACCAAGTGTCTTGCTTTAGAGAGCAGATAGAATGAATCAAAAGATAACTTGTTAAGATAAGATGAGCCGTAAGGGCTCTTCTTAAATACGTACAGAGATGTTTGTATCTATGTACGTTCTTAGAATGTTCTAAGGTATTCTAGTGAATAGCAGATAATGCTCTTATCTATGATAAAGATACTATCCAATGGAAATAAAGACTCAAATGATGAGTAAGAAGGATATGATGGGATCATATCAATATGACCAATATGAATAGTGTAAGCGCCTCATGTGATAGATAAGATCACATGGTAAGATTAAATAATCTAAGGGCGAGTCTAGACTGATTAGTGACTAATTGGTAATTAGTAACGTTTGATATTGCATAAGCGTAAGCTATGCATTAGTCTAGTTTAACCATATCATAGTGATAAGGTTAAATCTCAACAATATATAAACCGTACTTACTCATTGTCTGTCCCTCAGTCCTATTCACTTGTATTCTCTCCCTTGAGGGCCTTACACATTTGAATACCACTCTTGTTTCCCTTCCACTACCCAAGCACTTGACCACTTCATCCTCATCATCGGATGCTATCCATGTTCCTCATGCATTTACCATTCGATAACTTCACTGTTGCCATCTATATTGTCATTGACATTTGCTGCTGCCAAATCATCTCTATTTCCTCGATAGTACAATCTACTATTTAATGGAAGATTTTACTCTCTTGATAAAGGTTCTCATCTGGTTTTAGGTAGAGCGCTGGGATTCTTGTGCATGCAACATCTGATCACAAGTTCTCTATAGCATCGCTTTGATTTCATCATAGGAGCAACTGAGTTTTTTAGCAAAGAACCCCCAGGAGTTGTGGTGGAGATTGTGGGTTCTGATCTCATGTGAGGCAAATAGTTATATGTGACAGCAAACAGTGATGTGCTGGTAGTGGTGGTGATGGCAGAGTTATGAGCGAACTGTGCCATTTGGAGCCAAGAAGCCCAAGAATCCTATTGTTTGGCAACATAGATATGTAAATAGGTGAGAATCTCCCAATTAACTTATTCCATTTATCTGTCCATTTGTGGGTGATATGCCATGGAAAGCTTCTGTTGGATGCTGAGGACTTTGCATAACTCCTTGGTAAACTCCAAAATGAATTGTGGTCCCCTATCGGAAAGAATAGTGTTAGGGAGTTCGTAAAGGCACCATACGTGATCTCTAAATAAAGAAGCTAAGTCCAAGGAAGAAGTGGTTTTCATACATAGAAAAAGTACAATTTATTTGGAAAAGCAGTCCACAATGACCCCTATACAATCAAAGCCATTAGAAAGGGGAAGTCCAGTAACGAAATCAATAGAAATATCCTCCTATGGATGGGAAGTGACAGGAAGGAGAAGAAGTTTTCCTGCTGGTGGCTTTGACCAACCCTTTGTAAGGGAGCACACCTGGCAGTGTTTGATGTAAGTAGAAATGTCTTTGGCAGTGCCAGGCCACCAGTAAAACTTTTTAATGGAAGAAATCGTGTGGTCACAGCCTGGATGACCAGTGATTGGAGAATCATAAAAGATAGAAATGAGTTCGTTTCGAAGGGAAGGGGGCGCAAAAACAATGCTGTTAGAATTTCTGAAAAGTCTGTCTGTTGTGTAGTATTTGTATTTGTTAACTGCATCAATGTTTAACCTAGAAGATTCCATGCATAGCTTAGTTTCAAAGTTTGGGGTGAGAGAAGTGGAAGAAATGGCTTGTACTCTAGTGGAGCCAAACCCTTTATCATTTCATTCTGACTTGTCAAAAGTCTTCATTTCTGAAAGAGTTGGGTTTTCTATTTTTTCAATAATTAGTTGTGCAATGTAGTTAAATTTAGAGATGTGAAAGGAGGAATTGGAATGATTAAAGAGAATTACACCAATTTCTCCCCTATAATTGGCATCAATGACTCCAGCCATGATGTTGATTTTATGTTTGAAGGTGAGGCCTGAATGCAGTGCAATTCTCCCATAAGTTCTAATTGAGAGTTAGATTTTGATATGGGTGGGAATGAGTTTTTGGTTGTGGGCAGGGATGTCAAGATTGGTGGTGGAGCACAGGTCGAAGCCTGCAGTAGAGGAAGAGCCCTTCGAGGGTAAGTGAGCATCTGGGGAGGTTAGCTAAACAGGGATAGATGTTGTAGTTCAGGACGTTACGCTGCGTATTTTCACTTTTCTTCATCTTATCGGACTTAGTCGTTTTCACCTTCACAGTCACGTGACCAAGTCACATGACTTTACCCTTTCTAGATCACGTGACATTCTGCTCTTCTCCGTCACGTGACCTCACAAGTGACCGTGGGATAACACGTGACTCGAGTCTAGGTCCAGTCCAGACTCTCGCCTTATCTATGATGTCACGCCTCATGGTTACCTTGCGTCCTCCTCATGTTCCCTTATCTTTCTTATCCTCACACCGGCCCTCAAGTATTTAGGACTCAGACGACCTACCCTAAACTTCCTTAATATCATATATATACTGTCCCCTCTCATCGTCTATTCCTTAGTCCTATTCATTTGTCTACTCTCCCTAGGGGGCCTGGACCTTTGACTACTACTCTTATTCCTACCCTTGCATTTGCCGTCTCATCCTCATCATCGGATGCTACGTCGTTTCTTTGTGTCAATACCAACGTCCACCTTTGTCATCACTCTCATCGTTGTCTACGACACCGACTCGTCCTCCGTCATCTCGATAAGATCACACGTCCAACCTATTTACTAGGTTGTACTTGTTCAGGTTCTTCAACGGTTTCACTTGAATAGGACTGCCTACTACCTCGCTACGTTCCTATCCCCTCACGATTATATGCACACTCACTACCTGAGCCGATACGAACGTCACCAGGAACTTCTCCTTCGCCACTATCAATCTCTTGACCGCCAACTGACTCCACCACCCGCAAACTACCTACTCGAAATCGAAAACTGCCACCCTGCCAACTACCTCACTGAGGAAGAGATTCCCGATGACTTCGACCCCAACGACCAATCCCCTGGTCCCTTCAACTTCGTAGAACATCCCGCACCCCGCATCCTCACCCCTGAACCCGAAATCGAGCGCGTTCTTACGCCAGAACCCGCGCCGTTCAAGTTCTTTATCCACCTATGTTCTCCCTCTCCCATACCAGCAGTCGAGCTTGCTCCTGCCCGCCGCCGCCGTCAACCCCGCAAAAAGAGCGCTAAACACCCGCACTACTTCCGCCCACAACGAGTCGTCCAAGGCGAGTGCCGAACCCTGCGCCCCAAGTCGACACTTCATCGCCCCACACGGTATCTGGCCTAGGTTCCACTTCGCCCGATATTTCCTCTCCCTCCATTCCACCTTCTTCCCCAAGGATGACTGCCAAACCTGACGGTCCAACATGGCGTGACGTTATCAATGCCATGCAACTAATGAACGAGATGTTGCGCCTCTCGATTCAACAAGGTCAAGACGCACCGCTTCCGCGCCCTCGTGCTGACGCAGACGGCAAGCCCCTTCCCACATCAGCTTTCGCCTCTACTCGGCTTCCTTCAAAGCTAATCGCCGAACCTGGCACATGGGATGGCAACCGCACCACCTTCCGTTCATGGTGGGTGCGAATCGACACTTGGGTCCAGTGTCACGAAGATCTGGACAATCGTCAAAAATCGGCAGCCGTCCTCCTCCGCATGACGGGTAAGGCCGAAAACTTCGCCCGCATCACGATGGAAAAATATGTGGCTAATGCGGAAGAATTACTAAACGAACATCTGGTGTGGCCCGCCTGGTCCACATTAAAAAAGGAAATTGAGGATTTCTTCCGCATTGAAGTTCTCAAACAGGAGGCTTACCTAATGAAACGGTGAAACCAGATGGTGAGCGAAGACACTTAGAGCGAGGCTGACCAGCAACTATGCAGGTCGGACGAGTGATTGTATTGAGACGACTTGTTGAAGGCGGGTGTCGATGATGATGACGAGAGTGATGGTGAACGATGAAGTTGGTATTGAGACGTAGAAATGACATAGCATCCGATGACGAGGATGAAGCGGCAGAAATGCAATGGTATGGAGAGGAGTAGTAAACTAAATGCCCAGGCCCCCAAGAGAGAGTAGACAAGTGAATAGGACTGGGGAGAGACGACGTAGAGGTACGGTTTATATATGTAAATATGAGAGGTTTAGGGTAGGTCGTCTGAATCCTAAATAGTTAAGGGCCGG
>JBBPQR010000479.1:0-10868 GCA_038092615.1 Boletus sphaerocystis | reverse complement strand
CTGGTCACGTGACCATCCAGTTATCTGCCTTAGATCTTATCTATTACTTACCCCTAGGAGAGTCACATGATACTGGCACGTGACATGCTGACATAGCGGTCTAGGTCGACGACGTCATAGTCTAGACAATGATGTCATCATGACATTATACCTCATGTCCACTGCATGGACTCCTTCTATACCGGCCCTAGAGTACCTATCTCACACCTGCCCTAAAGGCATCCTTATATATATACCGTACCCTGTACTCTAGATATCCCCCAGTCTATTCACTTGATTCTTACCCGGTTCCCTACATCTGAACTGCCTGGGCATCACAGTGGAGGGCTACTCCCTCTTTGCCAGTTATGCCACTGTAAAAGGCTCCTTACGATCATCTATGCGACTCCTCTACCATCGCCTTCACCATCGCCCTTAATGGGCTCTTCATTATTTAAGGTTGAAGTGATGCTTCACAACACTATGTATAATACCATTGTAATACAACCCATCATTACCTTCAGGATCACAGCACCTCTTTGCTGGAGTCATGTGGAATTTATATCCTATTGTGCAGATGCTTTCAGCCCTAGTGGCATTTCAGTATCATCCCTCCAATACCAGCAGCCAGCAAAATGCAGCATGCCATATATCTGCATTCTGCAAAGCTATCACATCACTCAAGAGCTATTATGAAGGCCTAGCTGATGATGTTAACATCAACACCATGGTCCTGCATCTCATGCTGTTCCCCTACTGTATGGGCATGACAGAAGCATACAATTTTTCTGCTATATGGAGCAACCTGACAAGACCAAACTTATTTTCTTTGATGAATGGGGCCTTGATAATATTCTGATTTGTATTAAATTTGTACATCAGTATTCACTGAATGCTCTCTTGCATTATATGACCTTAGGCTTCACATCTAAATTATGAGGGTTCAAATAGCTCCCTGGTGGATGATATATGGTAGTCATGAATAGACTGCTTGGCTATGATGTATTGGCCAATGTGCCCAAGACTATGCACCTGACTCAGATATTGTTTGGATGCATTGGAGAATAGCTAAAGACTCTGCATAGTCATAACATGATTATAGAGACATTTAGGATACCAACATCCTGCTGAAGGAAGATGACAGAACAAAGTTTATAATCATTGACTTTGACTGAATGGGATAGATGGGCCACATGTGCTACCCTCTATATGTAAATTACACAGACATGTGGAGGCCTAACAGAGCCAGAGATGGTGCTGTCATCACAGTGAAGGATGATATGGCAATGCTACATTATCTCACCACTGACAGAGGTTATCCTAACCTCTTTCAGCCATTGTCTATCATAAATGAAATGGACATACACTTGTGGAATTAGCTTGTATGGCTGGGTAAAAGACTGGAAAGAGCAGGAGATACATCATAAGCTATCAGACAGATTGTTGTGGTCAGTTAGTTAGTCATGGTAACAGGAATGAGGGCAAGTAATATATTATCTACCTTCTTTGTGATGTAGAATTGTACTGTTGAATATGCACTAAATATACAGCCAACTCTGTTGGCAGGACCTCTGTTTACAATGGGGTTAGAAGTATCAGACTCTAATATCGAAACTAGAAGCAGTATACATGTTTTTGGGACAGTTACAAGAATGGATTTTGAGGCAAGGAAACAGGTATATCACATGGACATACTACTCTTAGATATTGTATACATTTGCCATGTGTGTTTGGTACACTAGTGTACATTGCTGATCATTTGCTACACTCATCTGATATTTATCTTACACATATTTGCTATGGCAATTGTGTGGTACATATAGTGTACACTCAGTTTAGACCTTGGTAATCATTTTAACTACATCATTCGTTATTTCTACATGCTGTTACATGTCATTACACTAGTTGTCATATATACCATTCTTTTTCTTTCTCCAAATCTTGTTAAACATTTGCTACTACACTCTGTTTATATGCTTTTCTACATTGTATTAATTACAATAGTGCATATACACAATTGGACTACATACTAGGTCAGCATACCTTTTAACATAACTAGTAATATCAGGCACACTGGCACTTTCATGAGTAGTGATGCAAATTAAATACTGACCTGTCAATGTCATATTATGGATGTGTGACAAGTATATGTATATGTTAGATGAGTCTTTGTCTGCAAACAAAGATGGTAGTGGAATGGGCAATAGAGGAATTTCCTGCATACTAAGTTATATAGCATCATTACCATTGGCCAGTATGACTAAATGAATGTAATGCACCATTTGTCCTACATGATCAATATCTTCCCCCAGATGTTGGATTCATCTGTGGTGGGTAAACTATGTGGCATTGTTACCAGTGGCCAGCATGACTGAATGAATGTGATGTACTATCTGTTCTATTCAACTGATACCTTCCCATGGATGTTGGATTCATTGTGTATGTGAGGAATGCGTTGAGCATATTGTGCACCCTGCTGAGACTAACTGTTGATGATGTCCATGCCTGGCTTGACCAATGGAGCCTTGTATGACAGAAGTGACATCATCAGATAGAGTGATGCAGGGTTTGTCTTACCAGCTGAAATGTATGGCTGGATATGCGCCAGCAACTCTGAGACTAGTAAAGTCAAGGATGAATGGTGCCACTAACATTAAGTCCTGCAAATGAAAGATGAGAAAGCAAGAAGTTAGTTGATAATGTCTGATGAGATTCACATAACTCACAAGAATCCCTAGGATCTTCTCATGGTCATAAAGTTGAAAACACTGGTAAATGATATTGAGAACAAGCATTGTTTGGTTATATGGCAGTTCTGAGATGGCCAGTCTGCACATCAACCCCTAATCTAGAAATTAACTGTACCTTTATTTCAAGTACAATCTACTTAACAAACACAATAATATTATTCAATTCACAATGAGTAACCAGTATATCTTGTATAGTGTATATATACTGTATGGCAAACATGTCATGAAAATCATGTGATCTGTAGCACTATTCTATCATGGCCTTCCTAGAATAGCCATGGTACAGCTGCTTGGCATTAAGTCATTTTTCAACTATGAAGAGTTTCAGATATTGAACTGTGAGATGAGTTGAGCAACATATTGTGAAAGCTAGGCATTGTGGGAAGCAGGTGCAGAAGGCTCCATCATTTGTGGTGTTCTGACTGGTTCACAAAACCCCTGGTGCCCCCGAGCCTGAACCTCATCAAGTCATTCTTGAATAGATGACAGAAATGAGAAAATGCTTCACTCTCTACATTATCCACCATACCATTGACTCACTTGATTGCAATGGTAATAAGATTTTTGGAATGTAGCCTTACATTAAACACATCCTCCAACTTAAGATGTATGACTGATTATTACAGGGTAAGTGTTATAGTTCAGGACCTTACGCTGCGTACTTTCATTTTTCTTATCTTATCGAACTTAGTCGTTTCCACTTTCGCAGTCACGTGACCAAGTCACCTGACTTACCCCTTTTTGGATCACATGACATTCCACTCTTCTTCGTCACGTGACCTCACATGTGACCTTGGGACAACACGTGACTCGAGTCTAGACCTGGCCCAGACTCTCGTCTTATCTATGATGTCACGCCTCACGATTACCCTGCGTTTCCCTCATGTTCTCTTATTCTTGACTTTCCCTCGCCGGCCCTCAAGTATTTAGGACTCAGACGACCTACCCTAAACTCCCTTAGTATCATATATATACTGTTCCCTCTCGTCGTCTGTTCTTTAGTCCTATTCACTTGTCTACTCTCCACTTGGGGCCTGGACTCTTGATTACTACTCCTATCCATACCATTGCACTTTGCCGTCTCATCCTCGTAATCGAATGCTACGTCGCTACCTCGTCTCTTTACCAATAAACCATTACAACATCCTCATTGTCATTGTCATCGACACCAACGTCCCACGTGTCGTCTCCATCAATACACTCCTACAACCTATTAATTAGGTTATACTCGCTTTGGTTCAGGTCCCGTTTCAGTAAGCGTGCTAATAATCAATCCTACAGCACTTCTACATAGAATTTCATTGCTCAATGCTCCACCCACATATGAGTGGCAAGGCAAGTGAATATTGAATGAAACCTACTTTATTGAATGCCTTATAAAACAGCAACAAACACACTGTTAAACTTGATGTGTTAGCGCAGGTTGTCAAATATCATCTTCAACATGATAGACAATACCCAATGACCATTTTATGTCATTTTTGTTTATTACATTAGGGCTAAGTTAGGGTTTGAGTACTATTCCTCAATCTTAACTGCCATTTGGCACATTATTTCCACTAGAAACATTGCATATTTTTTCTGTTTAATATCATCTACAAGTCTCACAAACTTGGATGGCCATTTTGCACATTACTTCTACTAGAAACATTGTGCATTTTTGCTCTCTAATTCTAAGAGGTCTAATCTAATTGGGTAAGGGTAACTATAGAGTTCTGGCACCATCACATGTAATGCTCATGTGCAGTGACTGCCTTTGCATCAATAAGGGCAGTATGGAAATGGACCCATAAGGTGAGGATCAAGATTTGAGTGCTCATGCTGGTAGCATCCAGTGTGATGCCATTGATACACATGACCTCCTTACAAAACTGGATCATGTCCAATCTGATTAACTCCAGCCCCCTGTTCAAGGTGTTTTTCACATGGTTCATGGTCTTTTTATTGCCTATGATTCATTCTATGAGGGATTAGTGTTTTTATGCACAGAAATATAATGCATCCTGTATGCACTCCATTCTGTTTGATGTACATTTTGAGCATTGATCTTGATCCTCTTGGCAAGGCTATCTGTTATTGGACGAGCTACGATACTTGCGATTACACTCAGACTCACTTATGAACGGTTTACTACAGACGATCTTATCTTATCTTATCAGATAATGTCACATGACCATCTGGTTATCTGCTAGTTCTTATCTATTACTTACCCCTAGGAGAGTCACATGATACTGGCATGTGACATGCTGACATAGCGGTCTAGGTCGACGATGTCATAGTCTAGACAATGATGTCACCATGACATCATACCTCATGTCCACCGCATGGACTCCTAGTATACCGGCTCTAGAGTACATACCCACACTTGCCCTTAACCCGTCCTTACATATATATACCGCACCATGTACTCTAGTATCCCCCAGTCTATTCACTTGGTTCTTACCCGGTTCCCTACGTCCGAACTGCCTGAGCATCCACAGTAGAGGGCTATTCCCCTCTTGCCAGTTATACCACTGTAAAAGGCCCTCTATGACGTCTACGCGACCCCCCTACCATCATCTTCACTATTGCCCTCGATGGGCTCACCATTATTTATGGTTGAAGTGATGCTCCGCAACACTATCCTCAGAAGATTGTCTTAACCACATGTAATACTTGATCTCATTGATACTGCACCAGGTATGTCCTAAGGCAATGATAGGAATCATAGACTCTTCTGCCACCTCTTAAATCTCGAGTTCTGGATTACAAATGGATATAAATACTTCAAGGGATTTAGCTTCCTCATCCTTCTTGAAGCACTCCCATGCAGGAGAGCCATTAGCAAGAGATACATAAGCAATAGCTTCTGCGATAAGAACGATGGCCACTGTGGCTACCTCAGAGTAAGTAGAGATGAAGTCTTTAACTTTCTCAAAAACCTCATTATGTAAAAGCACACTCAAGAATAAATGATATTTTGTAGATCTTCTCTTTTGTAGACCTCATAGATATGAAGACAAAGCTGAGGTCAGTCACAGCAAAAATCAACTCTGCTTCAAGGTTGCTGTTGGTGGTGGTGTGAGTTCAAATGTATTGGTGTGGGTAATCTGCCTGCTAGAAGCAAGCCATAACTCCAACAAATTCAGCAATAGGGGCCTTGTGAATCTCTGTTGCCCATTAGATCATGAGAAGTTTGTATGCTGCAAAGTATGTCAGCCTGCCAGTGTGGGGACTGGCCACAAGATGTTAGTGCTATTTCCCTGAATAGATAATCAGCTTATACCTGGATTTCCTAGATACTTTAAAAAGTTCCTCCATCTATCATTAGTACTAGTGCTAAAAACTTGCATTGAGAGACACCTGAAAAAACCTGTGAAATAGTGAGCAAAGGTAAAATCAGTGGTGTAAGGGTTAATCATGCAGGCTTATCATGTATTCTACATTAATTTCTGATGTGAGAGCAGGGATAACCTTTGTATCAAGGGCTATGGCATTGACCAAGTCAATGAAATCAAGGATGCATCTTGGTACTTACTGGCAAGCTTATGGAACTCTTGATGAACTTGCACATGTTTGGATGAGAGAGATGAAACATGCAAAGCTGCAGGCAAGGACTTGGAGTTAGCAGCATTAATTATGTGAAGTCCTTCAGATTGAACTCTGAGTTGCTGTCGAGCTGTTACTATTGAAGAATTGGCTGAAGATATAATATGAGTGCACTGTCCAGAGATTGGGCTCCAGCTGTGATGATAAGCAGCAGGAACTTCCACAAAGGGGGGGGATATGGAGTCAAAGAGCGCATGATTGATTTTAAGCAGGTCTGCTAAAAACAATCAGTTAAAGAAGTTATAGGACTGGCACTCAGGTTGGATGACTGAGTGTCAATTGATGTGCAGTGATTAACACTATCAGAAATGGCATAGGGGGTAGAAGTTTCTCCTCCATTGGAACCAAGAGTGCTGAGCATGATGGAGGCCAAAACTTTGCTACTAGTGAAAAGATGGGACATATATACATGAGGGCTGACTTCATTTGAAAAACCTAAAATAATAGCACCATTTTGGTTCATAAGTGCAATGCCAACTCAGCAAGCTGCAGCAGCTGAGTTGCCACTATCATTAATCCCAAAGATTAGAGGCATTTGGTGATGCAGATCTGGCAAGCTGAATACTTTGCTTGATTTTATTTATGGCCACATAAGATTACAAGCCAAAAGGGGTGGCCTGTTGGCACCTAGTGAATATTCCCAATTAGAAGCTGATTATGAAATCATTAGTTGTAAGTTGGATGCTTATTAGAGTACTAAGTCATTATGTAGTTGTATGTAATACCGAGACAGCAGAAAGTCAGGGATTTTGCTGATTTGGATGCAGGTTTGTATATGAGTTTGTTGCCAAATATGATGAGTTTGTGTTGTATGCAGCTGACATTTGTTAGCACCTGAATTTCAGAAACATCCAAGATAATGTGTTTTTGAACAGCAGGATCTTATCTGTGCTTGGTGGTATCTTGCTGCTACTGCTGTCCATATTTATAGAGTAGGTTCAGTATAGAACATGGATTCCCATTCATGGTGGTGGAGATTGAGCTCCCTTCCATGGCCAGAAATAAGAGTTTTCCTTGCAGGTGGAGTAAATGCAATGAAGATAAAGCTGAATCAGACCATTACCATTATTGTCTCTTTTAGTGCTGTTTTTGGAGAAATTTGTTTAAACATGCCAAACAGAGTGATTGGTTGCCACATCTGCTTCCAATTTTCTCCCTCCTGTCCATGTTAGAATATGCACCAGAGCCATTTTGGGTTTATCATTTCTAAAAGACCCTTAAAAAAATGCCTCACTTGGAAGCTTGATCTGCTTGCTCAGCCTGTAGTGGGAAATGAGGTATATGTATTGCAGCCTATTTTTGTTGCTCCTAATGGAGATGAGGTCAACTGCTTTGACAACTCCAAATTCTAGATTGAGATCATTTGGAAAAGCTTGGCTGTGAAATTGGATGTTAGTATGGAAGATGCACTTTAAGTGGCAACTGTAAAGTTCAAGGACAAATCCTCTATATTATCCACATAATTCTTGAAGAAGACAAGCTCCTAGTAAAGATTAGAATTTAGAAATGCAAGGTCATTGAGGAAACTCTGTTTTCGAAGCCACTGCAATGATTGTTGGCCCATTGCCTGTGAACAGAAATATATCTATCCAACATTTTACCTTCACAAGAATCCACCAAACCCTACTTCAACTAGGATGCCCTCAATACTTTCCCCAGAATGCAACTGATGAATCACTATCAATTAAGGCTATATGCTGAGACCGAGGTAAAAGGAACACAAGTGTGAGCATTCTATCTATGCAATGATGACTTAGAACTTACACTTAGTGATATAAGAATAGGGGTTGGGATAAATCTCAGTTTTCTTGTTCACAAGCCACAGACCATAGTCTATATTGAACACTTTCTTGCATAACAAGATGAAAAACTCTTAAATACTCTGAATATTAAGCACTCCAAAACAGAAATAGAACCTACTCTACTTCTCTAAATTGATTGATGAAGGTGATGTTGATTAGCACTCAAAGGTCTATGTATGAAAGTTAATCACATCCATTCTGTGTGATGCTTGCTCATCTGATAGACATCTCCATCCTGCCTCTATATAAAAAGTAATCCAAACCTTTATTCATTGTGTCACTTTGCATAAATCAATGAAAAATGAGCACCTGAGTCTTGAATGGTATTGTGAATGGGATGTTGGTGAATATTCCTAAGCATAGAGATAACTAAGGAAATGGGCTGCTTGACAATATGTGCTGAAGGGAGGAGCCACAGAGTCATTATCTTATTGCTCCTCACCTGAAAGAGAAAGCAGTTTGGCATCATGAAGATGCATCGCAGTGGTGACACATACACAGCTGCCTTTATGAACAAGTCTATGTCAATCTGAGATGCCAATGATCTTTGGGCATGAATGGTCTTCGAGAGCCATACAAGAGGAAATTAGCTAGACTTCACATATAGTAGATATGTTAGTCTTAATCTTATGCATGGATTGCTTGCAAGTACTTTGTTATCCTGTGGCATATGCCCTATGTCTCAACTTTACTGTGGTCATTGTATTACCTAAGCAATTGTATGGCCAAAGCCACTGATTTTCTAAACAATAACACTTACCCACTAGCACATCAAAGGGTGAGCTTCAACCAGATGAGCCCCATTGAATATACCCTGCAGTGTCCATGCTTCGTGTAGTGGATCCCTACCCTCAGCTCCAATGCACTAGCTCAAGGTCCTTAAGGGGGTTTTCCATGAAGAACACAAAGCCCTACTCCATTTTCTGTAAAAAACTTGCTACCAAGCTTGAAACATCCCCTTACACAATCCAGGTGCATCACCTCCTTCTCTCCCCCATTAGTGTATGCTTACAACCACATTGTGCCTGCCCCAGGTTTGATTCCAGAGCAGATATCTTTCCCCAACTCAGATCCTCCCTATTGTGCTAACACTACACTCATAGACAGTTGAAAAAAAGGTCCACTGTAGATATACTTTCACAGCTGTTGAATGGGGCAAAAACAAACCCCCTTCTACCCCTGCTAAGAGAGTCTCCCTCCTGAGATGCTTCTTTAAGCAGTTCCTTCAACTTGTTAATGCCAACCAAGAAGCCCACTTGTCATACCAAAGGTGACATCTTATCAAGCCTGTCATCTGCCTAGCCACTCCAGTCCTGTCCTCAAGGTCTCTTGCTCCCCTCCCCTTGTCCCTCAGTCCTCTTCCCCTTTAGCATAGTCAGATTTCTTGGGTGCATTCACCAATTCCTCACCTCATGTCCATCCCTCATCCGTGCTTGACTTCAACAGTTGAGATCCTGACCTGTGCAATATGCAATGCATTTTCTTGCCAACAATCATGCTCTCACAGTCCTCATGGGACCAAACTTTGCTCCATCACCCATTCATTACCCCTTCCTCCTCTCCAATTAAGATAAATTCATGGATGTCAACTTTTTCTGGCTGATCTATCATCCATTCAATTGCATTGCAAAGGAAAAAAACAAAGCTCTGTGCTTGTCTAAATTCCCCCTTTCATCCATAGGCTCAGTATAAGCTAACTTAACGTGTCCATTGGGTTTGGTGCCTGGAATTTGACTTATCTGCACTAATGGCTGTGGATAGTGGCTTACACTCTTCCATTATGCATTAGAAATGCAGGTCTTTTGCCTGTGCAAATGCCCTTCCTGCCTATTCCTGACACTGGGCCCTCATAATCACACCCACCCCCTTCATGTAGATTCTTTGATAACTGGCTGTATGCAATCCCATCTTGACCACTTATGTTGCCAATTCCTGGTCCGCTTCTAACCTTAGATTTCTAATTTAAAAGCATGTCATCAGCACCCCCTTCCAACTATGCTCCCACTCCAGGAGGTTGAGTCTCTGCCCATACCCACACATTCTGTTATAGTTCAGGACCTAACGCTGCGTATTTTCACTTTTCTTCATCTTATCGGACTTAGTCGATTTTCACTTTCGCAGTCACGTGACCAGGTCACCTGACATACCCCGTTTTTAGATCACGTGACATTCTGCTCTTCTTCGCCACGTGACCTCACACGTGACCGTGGGACATCACGTGACTCGAGTCTAGGCACAGTCCAGACTCTCGCCTTATCTATGATGTCACGCCTCACGGTTACCTTGTGTTTCCCTCATGTTCCCTTATCTCTTTCTTTCTCACACCGGCCCTCAAGTATTTAGGACTCAGACGACCTACCCTAAAGCACCTTAGTCTCCTATATATACCTTACCTTCTCGTCGTCTTTCCCCAGTCCTATTCACTTGTCTGCTCTCCACTTGGGGCCCGGACTTTTGTTTACTACTCCTTTCTTACCCATTGCCACTTGTGCCGATTCATCCTCGTAAACGGATGCTACGTTGTTTACTCGTCTCTTTCAATATTGTTATCGGACGAGCTACCTTACTTGCGATTACACTCGGACTCACCTACGAACGGTTTTGCTTATCTTATCTTATCAGATAACGTCACGTGACTGGTCATGTGACCATCCGGTTATCTGCCTTAGATCTTATTTATATCTTACCCTTAGGAGAGTCACGTGATCTGGCACGTGACATGCTGACATAGCGGTCTAGGTCGACGACG
>JBBPQR010000478.1:0-10870 GCA_038092615.1 Boletus sphaerocystis | reverse complement strand
GCTTTATAGGTAGGTGATCCTCTATTTTTATTGACCATTTGTCACATCACTTGTCAGAACAAGAGCCCGACTTCTCCCAGATGACGGCGAGAAAGATTTGTCGTCGTCGCTTTGGAGGAACGCCCACGACATGTGCTCCATAACAGCTTTCCTTGTAGCATTTGAAGACTGTAAAGAACCTGAAGGATACGATCTAGGTGGGACAAATATTTCCTTCCTGATGGAAACGATTGCGCTGATGATTTTTATCCAGAGGCCATCTGGCAGCTCGTCAGTCTGTCCATGTGGGCAGTGACCTTTTTAGAGAGACTCATGAAGGAATGCCTCTTCGCCGCTGATTTGACCGACAAAACTCCAAACGCGAACGAAATAATACAACCAAAACTCGAGCCTGTTGATGAAACTGACCTCTTCACCCTGGACGGTACGTCCTTCTCCGTCGTACACTCGCTATAGAGCGCTCACCCACTCCAGAAGCCAAGCGGCCGCCCCTCCCTTCACCTTTGGATTCACCTATCTTGCTCCACCTCGCTCATCCATTTTTGCTACCAAATTTAATCGGGGTGATAATGCACGTGAATCGGTTTTACCATTTACTTGGTGCGCTCACACCCAAAGGAGAAAACTCTCAGATAGCCCGAGATATTCTTATGGATGCTATTGGATGCTCTGGGCTCGATCTAAGAGGGATAGAAGAAATATTAAAAGGCGCAGTGCCTGACGTGAGAACCATTCCTGGTAAGTTGATATATCCTGGCTACCATCTATCCCAAGGTCTCAAATTTTCGTAACAGGGGATGAAGCGAGGTTGTCGCTATCAAAATGTCATCCAGTCCCTGCTCAACACCCATCCCTGCGAAAAGTGGTACACGCACTATATACATCTACAGCGATCGACAAACCGCGTTTGTTTATCAAGGCCGCAGATCTCGTTGATGGACTCGCACGTTTGTCAACCTCTGAGCAGGGCAGGAAAGAGCAGGACAGAGACGTGGTTACGAAGGGTGTATTGATACGGCACAACTCCGGCTTGCTATGCCTTCGGTGTGGGTATAGGTCAGAGACGGGCGGGGAGGTGAGTATTGCAGGCCACATCTCTTTGAGGTGGAGAACCTGGGAGAAAATGTGGGCTAACCGCTGTATTTGTGGTGGAGCGTGGATCAGTGGAAACGTATGAGCGCCACCTACTTGTTCAAATCTGACTCTAGCCGTACAAAAGCCACACCTCGAATTCAATTCGTACATTGTTCGGCCGTACAGCTAGCCGATCGCCGATTATTCAAACTTTGTTCACATTCATTGCTGAAATTTGATCATAGGAAGGCCCAATTTTCACTCCAAAGCACAGCCTTTGCACACGCGCACTGCAGCATTCTCACTCGGATTTTGCACGCTTCCATTAAGCAAACCTAAATGTCCACATGCCCACAAAACGTCCGTCCAGACACATTATCTAGAGGTTGTATACGAACCATGCGCTACGGTCCCCCAGGCCCGCAGGTTCTTCTTCCCTTGCTATTTTCTGCCTCTTTTCAGCTTTCAACCGGTTTTCTCTGGAAAGGTATACTAGGTTGACTATTGAGAAGACAGCCATGCCAATCGACATGATAATAAACGCGATCGTTGCTTTCGTGTAGTTTGGAGCCGGGGACAAGGAGCCAAGGAGCCAAGTGGCAAGAATACCACCCGCATTGGTCATGATGAAGGCAATCGCGACAGATGTCGCTCGCCTGACGTGCGGTGCGCTGTTATTGGCCATCCACGTCGCCAGCGGGGGCGCAGTGCAGTAGCTCCCTGTGATCGAGAAGAAAAGGGATGCATAGCGGATATGTGGTGCTTCGCTTGCTACAAGTTTGTCAGGAAATACGCCCTTGTTAGATCGACGAAAGCATACCATAAAACATTGAAAACCCTATGATCTCCAGGATACAAAAGAAGATTAGAGTCAACCCACGACAGCGATAACGATCCGACACAAAGGCGGAGACCATCGAGCCTAAACACATCGAGGGGGATGAGCACCATGAAGATGATTTCCCTGAGCCACGCACAGACAAAAGCGGTAACGAACGGAGGGACGCTCATGAGTTGGGCTTGATTGCCCGCATAACCAAGACCAGCCACGATCGTTGGTTCGAAACTATACGTGTAAAATAAGGACAGACAACCGAGGTTGATGAACAAAACTCACTAAGCCAAACCAAACAGGGTCGCGCCTTGAGAAACGTAGAGTGAGCCCAAGTTAACTCATGGTGTTCAGACGCACCATTGAAAAACAGGACAATGGCAAGAAACCAAACATGCGGTGATTTTGCTGATTCGGCGACTTCTGTCCATTTAAAGCTGTCTTTTTGGTCGTCCTGCGACACAGCGCCATCTTCATTGAGTATGGACACGACATATGTCCGCTCTTTTTCTGAAAAGAAGCGTGCCCGTTCAGGCGAGCGAGGGAGTATAAAGAACGAGATGATTCCAAAGAGAAAGGTAAAGATTCCTTCCTGTTGTAAGGGGTAAGCAAAACCTCGAGATAGAGTCTGTGCCTGCCTACAAGAATGAATATCCAAGCCCAGCCAGGCCTACCTCCCTTCTCATTGATCTCGTCGATGGCAGCAGCAAGCAAGCCGGAAAAGGCACCCGATAATGAAGCTGACGCGAAGAAGGTGGCCACTCTGTCGAGCAGAGTCGTCAAGAAGCGCACGAAGGGTGACGTGTTACTTACCTCATCTGCAGTCTCTTTCGAGGGTAAAAGAAAGAGAGATAGAGAACAATCCCAGGGAAAAGGCCACCTGGACTAACGATGAACGGAAAATACTACCAGTGGGCACTGACCAAACCTTCCATCAACCCCAAGAAGAATCGACAAGCAAGTAACCCAGAATAGTTATAAACGACGCCTTTGTATCAACGCATTGAGTTCGTGTTCTGATCCAGGCTGACAGTAATCTCACCTTGTAAGGTAGCAACAAGACCCCAGATAGTGATCATGGCGGGAAGCATGAGATTAGGCCCGATACGCTAGAGAGTGAAGGCATGCAACAGGTCACACTCTCGACGTCGTTGTGATTTACCTTCAACAGTAAGTTTGAGGGGAATTCTGCGACAATATAGGGACTGCGCGCCATCTCAAAAGGGTGCCAGTTGTGGTACGGATTTTGCGACTTACACATAAGTGACAGTCAATGCCACAGTGTACTGGACATTGATGAGCTTGGAAGAAGGCGAATTGAGTAGTGCAATCCAACGCACCTCGTAATTAGACATTTGTAAGGACGTCTGCATTCCGGCTACCCGGGCGTTTGAGATGTTGCTTCTGTCCTACGGTGCCATACGATTTGAGCAGTGAAGATAGCGAATCTGAGCGAAACATACTAAAAAAGAGAGTAGATAGAAGATTGTGCATATAGGAAGAACCCATCTGTCGAGCTTTCTCCAGACGGTTCCCTCGAGGGCAGTACGTTCCGGCTCCGAAAAATCGATGTCCTTGAGTTCCTCGAGTTCCTTGACCCTGTCTGGGATGGGGGAGCCGCGCAATGTCTCTGGTTCATCCATCACGGTGTATGGGCTTCACGAGAGTGTACCGTGACGATCCTTGGGTGCACAACCGCCTTATAAGAATGTGAGAATTAGATGACCATGTCCACACGGTGGGCACTATAATATATGCGACCGCTCGGAGATGGGACCATTCTGGGATTGAGTGGCCTGAAGGCAAGCTCGTGGAGGCAATCACGAAGCGAGTCTTGAGTCTGCAAGTCAGGTGGATACTGAGAGAAATCCGATCTTTCGCCCATTACTCACTTGTGATGTGTCCTGAGATATTTTTTGATGGTCTCAGGCCGCCGCGGAGGTGATGACCGGGTCGTCTCACACGGTCACTTTTTCTTACCAGCATGCCCAAAGTAACTCCCCTGCCCTTGTCCGGGCTATTTGCAGTAGCGAAGCCCTCGGGACCCACCTCGATGTCTGTTCTCGAAGACATTAAGCAGCTCGTCGGCAACTCGCGTCTCTTTGTGGACCCCCGCAAGCTTGAAAACCGGTCTGGAAAGGACAGCGCTAGTAGGAAGAGGAGAAAAGATGCCGTCAAGATCGGCCAAGGTGGAACGCTGGATCCACTTGCGGATGGGGTATTAGGTACAGTTCATATCTTTCTTATACACCCAGCACCGATTCCTCCGTGGCCTAGTCGTTGGTGTCGGAAGAGGCACCAAACGGCTCTCCGACTTTCTGGATTGTGTCAAGGTATCTCATTCCCTTATTCCACCCATTCCATCTCGAATTTTCAGCCAGGATATATAGGAGTACAGGACCACTGCTCTGCTGGGCTGCGAAACAGATAGTTATGATTGTCATGGGTCTCGCGTACGCGACGCTCCATGGCGCCATGTCACCAAGGAGGCGGTGGAAGCAATCCTTGACAGATTTAGAGGCGAGATATACCAAACACCACCCATGTCTGTCCCTTCTCTCGATTCCTCCCTCTCATCACTCAATCCCAGTTAGATTCTCCGCACTCAAGATGGACGGTAAGCCGTTGTACGAGTATGCCCGCCAAGGCATCCCATTGCCTCGACCCATCGAAAAGAGAAAGGTCACTGTCCATTCACTGGATCTTGTCGACTGGAAGGGCAGTCATCACAGCTTTCGGTGGCCGCAGAAGGAGTTCACCCCAGATCAGAAGGCCGCCATGGAGAAGGCCCTGGAATCTGCCCAAGCCGATCGCGTTATGCAAGACAAACCGGAAGAGGATACAGAACAGGCCCCGACGGCGTTTGTTCTGAGCATGAAAGTTTCCGGGGGCACGTATGTCCGCTCAATTGTTCATGATGTTGGTCGTGCACTTGATTCTGCCGCGCACGTGGTCACCTTGACGCGGTCCCGCCAAGGAAGGTTTGCGCTGGATCCTGGAGGTGAAGAAGATAGGTCATGTGTGCCATGGAACGTTTTTGAGAAGGCGCTGGAAGACGAGGGCGAACGAGGTGAAGACGGTCGGACGACGTGGGAGAGAGAGGTCCTTGATCGATTAGAGATTGTTGATACGCGGGAACAGTAGACCATATGGATTGAGACATCTTGGCAAGGTTTGAGCTTGAGGCTGAGTGAGCTCATACTGATTTTGCAGCGGCCCGGGCTCATAATGGCGCGGGCCGCCCTCCCCCGGAGTCATCAGATCCCTTCTTTATCATATATCACGCCGAGGATCCAAGAGCTATCCCTTCATCCCGTTTCAAACATGGCAGCCAGCGGTACAGATGATCGTATCCCTGTAACCCGTCCATTGAGTGCGGGGATCTATGCTCCTATCCCAACTTTTTTCCTACCTGAATCCGAGGATCTTGGTCAGTTCTGATTGGACGCTGTGAAACACTATTAAAAGGAAGAACAGATCTTGCCGCGTTCGAGAAACATGTCCTTGGAACAGCCTTGGCCGGCGTCCGACCGCTGTTATCAGGCTCGATGAGCGAAGCCATTCACCTATCGCATGCTGAGCGGTCGACGTTAATCAGGGCAGCAAGAAAGGTTCTCGACAACGCAGGTTTAGACCGAATGCCGATTATCTCTGGGATCGGTGCCGGCAGCACGCGGGAATGCATTGAGTTGGCGAACGAAGCGGCCGACGCTGGCGCAGACTGCGCTATTGCCATTTGCAGCGGATACTTTGCTGGGGCGCTCGCTGGCAACAAGACGGCGCTCAAGGCTTTTTGGACAGAGCTCAGCCAAAAGAGCCCGATACCCGTCATGATCTATAATTGTGAGCACGACGCTCGCGTAGATCATCGCTGAATTTTTCAACCTTTCTCAGACCCGGGAGCTGCTGGGGGCATAAACCTGGATTCTGATCTTATCACTGAACTCGCTGTGGAGTGTCCCAATTTAGCTGGTGTCAAACTTACGTGTGTTCATAAAATTCAATGATACAAGTGGAATCGCCCGTTGCTAACCCTCCTGTTAGGTGTGGCGATGTAGGAAAGCTGACACGCATCGCTGCCACTGTTTCCTACGTGGCATTTTCTTCTGATCATCCGCGAAAGAACGAGAATGCACCATTCCTTGTCCTCGGGGGATTTGCTGACTTTCTCCTCCCGGGTGCACACGCCAATGGTCATGGTGCGATCACAGGTCTTGCAAATGTCGCACCAGTAAGCAAGCAAACACTATATGCGAGGTTGAATTTGACAACATCACTGTTGTAACAGCATACGCTCGTAAAACTATTCCAGCTGAGTGAGGGATCCAAGACAGATCCGAAACTCCTTGGTGAAGCCTTAAGATTGCAAGGAATTGTTGCACGAGCGGATGCTACAATCGCCAAGTCTTCTGTGGCTGGTACCAAGTTTTTGTTAGACAAGCTTTATGGATATGGAGGCAATCCTCGGCGGCCACTTCCTCCCATTGAACATGCAGCGGGCGAGGCCTTGTGGGAACACGCACACACTCGGGCACTCGTGGACGTGGAACAATCGCTCGTCAAGGCGAGTTAGTACATTTGTTGGTATACTGGGGTCTTCTGGAAATACGCAGCTGCGAGATACCTCGTAGCTTACGCCTGTTATTGTAATCAAGCTAAGTTACATCGATCGTACTAGTCCGTGTGGGCCCGCATGGCTACCCGGAGGCACGCGCTGGCCTGACCCCGGTATGTTCCACGGCCGATCCTCCGTGGTATGACTGTGAGATCCGGAGGCCGACCTGCGGTGAATCTGTCACTGGCACTGGGGTACCAACTCGTATGGTCCCACGGGATGGCTCGGATGTGCGGGTGTACCCGTGATTATCGGCTAGATCATTAGCTGAGTGGGGAAGTTGGGACATTCTAACACGTCAAAAGTGCCAAATGTGTTGGTTTTATGTAACCTGCGTCCACATCTCCGCCAAGCAGTGCGAACATTTGTTTCTTGAACCACGACCATGTCCATGTCGGCGTGGAGGCCGTCCGTGACGAGCACGAGATGCCGGTCGTTGGGCAGCATAGCATTCAAACCACTTATTTCAGGTGAGGATGATCAGTGACACACCATCCTCTGAACTGGCTATTCACGCGCTCGAACGATTGTCTCTATAGGCGTCCGGTCATTCCACCGGTCAGTATACCGTAGAAACCAATCATCACCATCGACTTCCGAGACAAAGAAGGAATCTGGTGCATGTCATGGCATGCATCACCCGACACGAGCTGATATGTAGCCTTTTGTTCTCACAGGCACTCCTTATTCTTCTCTCATCGTTGGTGCACCAAGAGAGACATATCCAAACGAACGTCGTGTATCTCTTACACCTCAGAATGTTGCGCTGCTGAAGAAGAAAGGCTTCAGTAGTATTCTGATCGAAAGGAATGCGGGTGTTGCTGCACAATTCTTAGACGGGGACTACGTCAAGGCTGGAGCTACCTTGGTCTCCAAAGAAGAACTCTACAAGAAGACGGATATTTTACTAAAAGTGCGACCTCCTTCACAAGAAGAGGAGGTCACCGCTCTGAAAGAAGGTAGTACAGTTATTTCTTTTCTATACCCCGCGCAGAACAAGTCGCTTGTCGAGAAATTGGCCTCGCGTAATGTAAATGCATTTGCCATGGACATGATTCCACGCATTTCGCGCGCTCAAACATTCGACGCTTTGAGGTGAGCATAAACATCATATCCAGAGCTCATATCCAATGTCTTCGCATCAGTTCTATGGCCAATATTGCAGGCTACAAAGCTGTTTTAGAAGCCTCCAACCACTTTGGTCGGTATCTTACCGGTCAGGTCACGGCAGCTGGGTAAGTGCATGGTTGTACTCCCCCGGTGATTTGCCTCTGACTCTTTCACTACAGAAAGGTACGCGTGCGGTTTTTCATGCACTTTCACGCATCTTACATGCCTATAAGGTTCCCCCTGGCAAGGTCCTCATCATTGGTGCCGGTGTTGCTGGACTCAGTGCTATTGCAACGGTTTGTCCTTCCGATCCGAACCTATATCTTGACTAAACTCATAATAGGCGCGTCGACTTGGTGCTATTGTCCGAGGTTTTGATACTCGCTCAGCTGCGCGCGAACAAGTTCAATCTCTTGGGGCTGAGTTTCTCGAGGTCAATATCCAGGAGGAGGGTGGCGCAGCAGGAGGTTATGCCAAGGAAATGTCCAAGGAATTTATTGAAGCAGAAATGGCCCTTTTCATGGAACAATGCAAGGAGGTTGACATCGTCATAACAACTGCACTTATTCCCGGCAAGCCCGCTCCCAAGCTAATAACTAACGAGGTCTGTGTATAGTTGCCAGTTGAGCTCCTCGAACTCACGTTCGCCTGCAGATGGTCGCAGCGATGAAGCAGGGTTCAGTCATCGTTGACGTACGTTTTGTCACGTCTGCGAGATCTGAAAGCTCATGTTTTTGGTCAGATGGCAGCCGAAGCAGGGGGTAACTGTCAGGCTACTGTACCCGGAGAGTCGGTTGTCACGAATGGGGTCACTATCATCGGTAATGTGACCGACTACGGAGATCAATTAGATGTTCATTCACTTGTGCAGGTTATACTGACCTTCCTTCGCGGTTACCAACGCAGTCATCCACCCTATACTCAAATAACATCACCAAGTTTCTTTTGTCTATCGGTGAAGCGAACAATTACGCCATTGACCTGAGTGATGAAGTAGTCAGAGGTTCAATTGTAATTCACAAAGGCGAACAACTTCCCCCAGCTCCCCGTCCAGCCCCTCCCCCAGCTCCCCCTCCAACTCCCAAGGTGGAGGAAATGCAAACCAAGGCCATCACCCCATGGCAAAAGGCCACTCGTGAAGTCGCTACCGTTACTGCAGGAATGGGGTCGGTGGTTGCTTTTGGGAAGCTCACTGGTGCTGCTTTTATGAGCAACTTCTTTACATTTGGGTTGGCCGGTCTGGTTGGATATCGTGTCGTCTGGGGTGTGGCGCCAGCTCTACACTCACCATTGATGTCAGTTACAAACGCAATCTCTGGTTAGTCCACTCGTACCCGAATTGATCTTCAATACTAATGAGACCCGCAGGGATGGTTGGTATTGGAGGTTTGTTTGTGATGGGTGGAGGTTACTTGCCAGAGACCATTCCTCAAGTACTTGGTGCTTTGTCAGTTCTTCTTGCCAGTGTGAATGTCGCTGGTGGTTTCGTCATCACCAAGCGTATGCTCGATATGTTCAAGAGTAAGCGCATGACCATGAAATTCGAACTGTAATTTAATATGTCACAGGACCAAGTGATCCGCCCGAATATTCATGGCTGTATGGAGTTCCCGCGGTCGTATTCACGGGAGGGTTCCTGGCCGCAGCAAGCACTGGGATGGCGGGTCTAGTTCAAGCGGGCTACCTGACTAGCAGTCTGCTCTGCATCGGTGAGTGGTCGCAGTCATCTCTTCCCCAATGAAGTGTGACATTTCAAAGGTTCCCTGTCCGGGCTGTCTTCACAAACCACCGCACGCCAGGGAAATGCTCTTGGTATCCTTGGCGTAGGCTCTGGAATTCTCGCGTCATTGTTGGCTGTTGGTTTCCCTCCAGAACTCCTTGCGCAGTTTGCTGGAGTTGCCACCGTCGGCGCCACAATCGGCGCCATCATCGGTCGGCGTATCACAGCCACTGAACTTCCGCAGATGGTCGCAGCTTTGCACTCTGTCGTTGGTCTTGCAGCTGTGTTTACCTCCATCGGTAGTGTGCTTGCCGACCCATCGCATCTTTCTGTACTCCACCAAGTGACGGCTTACCTCGGAGTTGTGATCGGTGGTGTCACCTTCACTGGTTCCGTCGTAGCCTTCTTCAAACTGGCTGGGAAAATGAGCTCCAGACCATTAATGATGCCAGGAAGACACCTTATTAATTCTGGGCTTCTCGGTGCCAATGCATTGACGATGGCCGCTTTTGTCACCGCTGCGCCGACCGTACCTCTCGTTGCTGCAGGTTACCTCGGTGCAAGCACCGTTCTCAGTTTTATCAAGGGTTTCACAACAACAGCAGCTATTGGAGGGGCAGATATGCGTGAGTGTTAATCACAGCTCTGTGAATGATTTAACTCACTTGCTGGACATTCCGTAGCTGTTGTCATTACCGTCCTGAATGCTTATTCGGGCTTCGCACTTGTTGCTGAAGGTTTTATGTTGGACAACCCGCTCCTTACGACTGTCGGTTCATTGATCGGTGTCAGCGGCTCTATTCTTTCATATATCATGGTTCGCAAATTAAGTTGCCTCCGCAATAATCATGTCGTACTCACCGCCCTTGTAGTGTGTGGCCATGAACAGGTCCTTGACCAACGTTTTGTTTGGTGGTATTGGTACAATCGCACCATCGGAAGCTACCAAAATTGAAGGCACGGTCACCAAAACCACTGTGGATGACGCAGTAGAAGCCCTTGCCAATGCCGACAGCGTCATATTGGTAAGTCATTCTTGCTATACGTCATCTCATTCTCACGCGTTCTCTTCAGGTTGTCGGATATGGCATGGCTGTAGCCAAGGCTCAATATGCTATTTCGGAGATTTGCTCAATGCTCCGTGCAAAAGGTATCAATGTACGTTTTGCCATTCATCCGGTGGCGGGTCGCATGCCTGGGCAATGCAATGTGCTTCTGGCGGAAGCATCGGTACCGTATGATAGTGAGTTGTTTCCCTACTTCGAGTCCGACGAAGCTTGACTGATGATGTGGATTTTCTCCGTTGATTCCAAATCCAGTCGTCTTGGAGATGGAGGAAATTAACGACGACTTTGGCGAAACGGATGTCACACTCGTTATAGGGGCAAATGATACCGTGAATCCTATTTCACTGGAACCTGGTTCACCGATAGCGGGTATGCCTGTTCTTCACGCGTGGAAGAGCAAGCAAGTCATTGTGATGAAGAGAGGCATGTCCAGTGGCTATGGTATGTCTTTT
>JBBPQR010000477.1:0-10871 GCA_038092615.1 Boletus sphaerocystis | reverse complement strand
CTCCAGAAAACCTCAGTCTTGTTCTCTTGGAGTTTCCCCAACTTCATACCAGTCTAAGGCTTACACTTGACTAGCAAGCACCTGCTCCATTGGTAAGGGGTTGGTTGTTTCAGTATCAAAGGGTTTATATACTAAGGCCAAGAGGGGATGACTAATCGGCTGGAAAGGAATGGAAATGGAGAGAACGATTAGTCAGTGGAGTTAACAATAGAAATAAAGTAAGCAATGTGACAGCATTGGTAAAAAGAGTAAGCCACAATGAGTAAGCAAAGTGAGGGATACTTGACAGGGCCCGAATGGCCAAGTATAAATCCAAGAGTAAGGCAAGCATAAGACAAGTACAGGTGTCAGTGAGGTTGGTCCTCATCTGAAGAAAAGAAGTACAAGAAAAAGAAAAGAAAAGTAATATGGAGGAGACAGAAAGACCGATGATCAGATCACAGGAGATCTATTGGAAAGGGCGAAAGGTAGAGGAGTGAATGGGGGAGAGTGGGGAAACTATGGGGTGGGTGTTAACTTTGTTCTATTGGCATACAGTACAACCATTGATGTAGGAATAGATGTAGGAAGCAAGGCCAGGCCACCAGAACTTGGCAGCAACAAGTTGATGGGTTTTGAGATAACTCAGGTGGCCAGCAGTTTCATAATTATGACAACATTTGAGGATAGTGCAATATAAAGATTCATCGGGAGGGATATAAACACATCCTTTGTAGATGAGGATGCTGGCATCATTCTGCCAGTTAGAGAGGCAGCTGCAAAATGCAGTGGGAGTAAATTCATCCATAAATTGGAGGGCATTAAGAGCCAAAGATTTGTCCCTCAAGGAGGTGTGAATGCATTCAAAGAGGGAAGTGTCAATCATATGTACAAAAAGAGAGGGTGGAAGGAGGGTAACTCCAGCATTGTTAGTGTCATTAGAAGGAAGAAGGTCTGGGCAACAAGAGAGGGCATTAGGGCCAGCAAGAAGTCTGCTGGGAACATGGATCATCTGAAGGTTAAAGTCAGCAAGGTCAAGGAGCCAGTGGGCTTGGCAACAGATCAAAGGTGGCCTGATAGGTGGATGTCCAAGATCAAGCAAGATTTTTCTTGGTTAGGTCGATAAGGGGACAAGCAATGTTAGAGTAGTTAGGGATGAAATGACAATAGAAATTGGCAAACCCAAGGAAGAAGCATACATCCTTAACCTTGGAGGGAGTAGGCCAAAAATTCCTTTGAGTTTTACTAGGTCCATAGTAAGCTAGCTGGGTTTAATGATCATTCTAAGGTAGTCCACCTCAGTAGTTGCAAATGTACATTTTTCAAGCTTGAGATGAAGATCTAATTCTGATATCCATTGGAGGACTTGACAGGTGCATTTGGTATGGGTCATTTCATTGGGGGAGTAGATGAGGAGGTCATCCATGTAGATGACAAGCTATCCTTCAGTGATCATATCATGGAAAAAGTCATTCATGAAGTATTGGAATGTGGTGGGGAGTTGCAAAGACCAAAGAACATGACTATTGGTTCAAAAAGTCCCTTGTGTTACATTTCTTTCATACTTTTTTCTCTTTAGATGAGAACTGACCTCACTGACTGTTACACTCGGCTCATATGAGGACAAGCAAAGATCTAATGGGTGAAGACAATGGTCTTTTGAAGAGAGTTAAGTTGAAGGGGTCTTCTTTAGGCAAAGATGTTGGAGGTTTTCCAACCAAGATGACAGGCCACTACCATGAAGGTAAGGCTTGGAGTTTGACAACAATAGTTATTGAGACGAGGTTAAGACAAGGGCACCCACTTAGAAGTAGGGCGACAACTTAGAGAAGTCCTAGAGATGAGGGAGAGAAAAAGCAATGTATTAGAGCCAGGAACTGAGGTGGAAGTTCAGGTAAAACTAGCGTGGGGAAATACATGCATATATCTAGGGGTTTATATACAAAGGTCAAGGGAGATGACTAATCGGCTGGAATGGAATGGAAATGGAGAGAACAATTAGTTAGTAGAGTTAACAATAGGAGTCATGGAAATGATGCAATGGCATTGGTAACAGAATAAGCAATAATGAGTAAGCAAGGTGAGGAATACTTGATGGGGCCCAAACAGCCAAGTATGAGTCCAAGAGAGAAAGGTGAGCATAGAGCAGGTACAGGTGTCAGTGAGGTTGGTCCTTATCTAAAGAAAAGAAGTACAAAGAAGAAAAAAAGTGTAACATTACCCCTCTATTATGCCCAAAACAGTGGAGAGGGGAACAGGTCTATGCTAACGTGGAGAAGGAAGAGGGATGAAGTGATCGTGGAGGAGTCAGAAGTCCCATGAGAAGGGTCCAGGGGAGCCAGTGATATTTGCATAGGCTGTATCATTGAAAACATCTTCGACATTGGGAGAGAATAGGTAAGTGGGAGATGCCGAGTGATTGTGATGATGGGGAATGGTAGAGTTGCTGGGAACCATATAACAGGTCCAGTGAGGTGGTGGGACAGGGATGGGTGTGGAGAAGGTGTTGGGGCGAGGATGGTGGTTAGGGCATTGCTCTTGAGTATGGCTGGGTGCATCTGTGCCACAGATGGGACAGCAGTACCACCAACAATTGACTTGGTGGTGTTCAAGGTGGTGACATTTGAAACATGTTTTGTTGAAATGTGGGTGGGAACAAGGTAAAGGGGCATCAATGGGGATGCCATCGATGGTACAGTGGAGGTGGATCTCATTAACCAGGTTGGCCCATTCAAGGGCTATTTGTTCCTTGGGGGTGATAGGGGGTGAAGATGGAGATAGAGACGAGGAGGGTGGTGCATAGACATGAGCTTCCCTTGGTGTGTAGTCGGGGAAGCAGAAGGGTCCACAGGTGTTATGAGTTTTGTAATGGTAGTGGTCTAGGTCCGCTACAAATTCCAGCATGCCTAACTGGTGGAGGGCTTCAGAGATGGTGTTGTTTAAGGTGGCGGCAATAGATACCAAGGTTTGTCAATGGCAGCTAAGGCTTTCTCTGCTAGAGACCATGTGGAGAAGGTGGATCAGATGGTCTGCTTGTAGATGGATATAGGCAAGAAGGAACAAAGGGGAGTCAAGGTCAACATGGTGTTTGAGTAATAAGGCAAGGTGGGGTTGGTGGAGGAGTTCTCAAGTGCAAGAGGCAACACAATCTGTAAGAGGATCAGTGCATTGACAGTGAGTGAAGGCAGAGACATCAGGGGAGACAATGGCAGCAGTAGTGGTGGTGATAAGTGGTGGGGTAGGGGAAACCCAGGGAATGGTGTTCCACCCAGCGGAGGCATTGGTAGGTGAGGGGGTGTTACAAGAGGACAACAAAGGAGGAGAAGAAAGATGTTCAATAAGCAGGTGTGTAGAAGAAGCAGCAAGGGAAGAAATAGAAGAAATAGAAGGAGAAATAGGGTGAGATGAGGCGATGGAAGACATTGTTTGTTGTTTTAGTGGGAGAGGGATGGAGGATGGAAAACGGAGGGATGACATTTCTTATAGTCCAGTAGAGCAGACTTTGCATGTTTGAGGTCCTGCTCAGGGACCCAGAAGTCTTCTTCAGCAGTATATCCCTTTCATCAGATCAGGAAGAAATGGGAGGATGGAGAACCACAGTAGCGTAAGATCTTTTCAATTTTGTATTCTTCTTCTCCTTCAACAAGGTCAGATGATGGTTGTGTGAAATTTGGGCTATGTATGAGGTTTTTGTGATAGGAAGATAAGAGGAATGCGTGGAACATGTTGTGGATTTTCCATGTGGCAGGGAGTTTTAGTTGATAAGTGATTGGAGATAAGACTTTGGTGATAACGAAGGGTCCTTCATGTTTGGGAGTGAACTTAGGGTTGGCCACAGTGCACTTAAGGTTCTTGGCTTCAAGCCAGACTTTTTGTCTCTTGGTAAAGGGGGTAAAATGTTGTTGAGTGCAGGAGGACATGACTTGGTGGGCAAGTTCATGAGAGGCTAGTGCTTCATCTCTGGCAGCAGTGAGGGATTTAATGTGGGATTCTATTGTGGGGATAGTTATGGGAGGAATCACAGATGGTAGGGCACAGGGTTCATATCCCATCGTGAGATAGAATGGTGATTGATTTGTGACAGAATGGGGGCAATGGTTGTGGGCAAATTCTGCATGAGAAATAGAGTTGGCACATATGGTTGGTTGATCTCTGCAAAAGATCCAAAGGTAGGTTTTGATTTTCTAATTGATGCATTCAGTTTCACCATTAGACTGGGGATGATATGCAGTGGAGAGGGAAAGTTCGTAGTTTAGGAGTTTCCCTAGGGCTTTGGTAAATGCAGACATGAACTGGGGACCATAATCAGAGATGATTTTGTCATAGAGATCAAAACAGAGGTAGACTTTGTGAAAAAAGAGGGAGGCAATCCCTTCTGCAGTGATAGTAGACTTGGTGGGACAAAGAATCACCCCCTTAGTAAGCATCAAAACCAGAGGAAACAGGGAGACTGACAATCAGATTGCAGGAAACTTATTGAAAGGGTTGGGAGGCAAAGAAGCAAATAGGAGTGAGCGGGGGGGAACTGTGGGGTGGGTGTTAACCTTGCTTTGCTGGCAGGTAGCACAACCAGCAACGTAGAAATGAACATAAGAGGTAAGGCTGGGCCATCAGAAATTGGTGACGACAAGTTGATAGGTTTTGAGATAACCTGGGTGGCCAGAGGATTCATGATTGTGGCAGTGTTTGAGAATGGAGTGGCATAGGGAATCATCAGGGGGAACATAAACATGTCCTTTATAGGTGAGGACACCAGCTTTGGTTTGCCAGTCAGAAAGGCAATTATGAAATAAGACAGAAGTGGATTCATCCATGGATTGGAGGGCATTGAGGGCCAAGGGGTCTTCCTTAAAGGAGGTGCGGATGCGTTCAGAGAGGGAGGTGTCAATCATGTTGACAAAGAGGGAGGGAAGAAGGAGAGTGATGCCAGTGTTATCTGAGTCATTAAAGGAAATGAGGTCAGGTTAACAAGAAAAGGCATTAGAGCCAGCCAGGAGTTTGCTAGGAACATAGATCATTTGGAGGTCAAAGTCAGCAAGGTCAAGCAGCCAGTGGGCTTGGTGGTGGTTCAGGGCTTGTGGTTGACAGAAGTAGGTAAGGTTCTTGTGGCCCCTGAAGACCTGAATGGGAAAGGGGGAATTATGGAGATATTGTTGCCAGGATTTTAAGGCGCAGATGACAGTGAGGAGTTTATAATTATAGATGTTGTAGTTATGCTTGGCAGCTGAGAAGGATTAAGAAAGGTAAGAGCAGGGATGCTAGTTGCCGTTGGTGTCTGTCTGAAGTAGGATGGCGCCAGAGGCAAATTTAGAGGCATCAGTGGTGATAGCGAACAGAGTAGAATGGTCAGGGATATGGAGAACAGGTTTTGACTGAAAAAGCATTTTTAGTCGGTCAAATATGGTTTGGCAGGCAGGGGTCCAAGACCAAGTAAGGTTTTTCTTGGTCAGATTGATGAGGGGATGAGCAATGTTAGAATAATTGGGGATGAAGTGATGGTAGAAGTTGGCAAAGCATTGTTGTAACTCCAATGGATGTCAAACTTGGTGAAGAGTTTGGCCTTGGAGTTTGTCAAGAAGGTTGGAGATAAGCAAAAAGGGGTAGGCATTGCAAACAGTTTGTTTGTTGAGGTAATGGTAGTCCTGGCAGGGGTGGAGACCTCCATCCTTCTTTTTGATGAAAAAGAAGGGTGAGGCTTGTGGGGAATTGGAAGGATGGATCTTCCCAAAGGCAAGGTTTTCATCTAGGAAGGCTTTTGTGGCCTTCCTGTCATCAGATGAGAGAGGATAGATTTTTTCAATTTTTGGGATGAAAGAGTCTTTGAGGTTAATCTCATGGTCATATTCAGGAAGGAGGTACATGGTCTGTTGCTTCTTTGGAAAAGACTTTGGTGAATTTGGAGTATTTGGGAGAAAGAGTCACTTTGGGTTTTTCAGCTGCAATGGCAAGTTCGGTGGAGTTCATGACTTTCACCACAGTGGAGGAGGACATGGGAATGAACCTAGATTCACATTTAGTGATCAGGTTGATGGTGTAGTTGGTGTGTGCATGGCGGAGGTACATGTTTTCAGATTCGACTAAAAGGTAATCATAGAGGTGAGAGTTGTGAACTGTGTGGACGTTGACATGTTTGGGTGGTCGAGGAGGGGTCATATAGTAGGATTTATCATGTCTGGTGGTATCAGCAATGAAGGAGGAGTAGAGGAGTTTGGATTCGTCAATAGACTTATCCAAAGTAAGTGTCTAGGTTGCTCAGTCAATTACAGGGTTGGCTTTTCAGAGCTAAGGAAGCCCGAGGATGGCATTGACCTTCCCTAAGGCCATAACATAGAACATTACTTGTTGAGCAAGACCTTCTATGTTAACGAAAAGAGTGCAGGTGCAGGAGATGATGCTGCTTTTGTTATAGGAATGGTCAGTGTTGAAAGCTTGGAATTGCTTTTCAAGTTTGGTAGTGGGGAGGTTGTGTTTACGAATGAACTGCCAGTCAATACAAGAGAGTTTTGCGCCACTATCAACTAGGGCATGGGTGTCAACAGTTTTCATGGTGTGCGAGGGTATGATGAACTGGACTGGGATTTTCATAGATTTGGAAGTAGTGTGTGTAGTTACAGCAGCACAAGTACAGGGGAGGTCGCACATTGATTGAGGCTCCTGTTTTAAAAATCCAAAGGTATGAAGGAGATGTGATGAACATTTCCTTCATCATCATCATCTACCTCCATAAGCTTGGGGAGTTCTTCATTGTCATTCTTTTTGACGGCTTGGACCTTCTTGGGGGGGTTGAAGAAGTGAGGACAGTTTGAACTAGAATGTCCTGGTTTCTGGCAATGAAAACAGAGTTTCTTCTCAATACAGCATTTTTGTTCATCGAGGGTGAGTTTCTTCTTGATATAGTGTTTTTGTTCATTGGAGGTGAGTTTGGTGATGCAAATCATGTTGACGTCCATGGCATTAGGGTCTCTTGTTTTGGCGGTGGTGGTAGGTGAAGAGAAGGAGAGGTAGGAATGGGAGGGCTTCGAGTTGCACTTGGTGATTTCATCAGTGCAGTCTTTCTGTGTTTGGAAATGAACTGCCTTGTTATACCAGTCACTAATGGTGGTGGGAATGGTGTTCATAGCCATGATATAATGCATGAGCTCAGGGGGAATGGCTGCGGAGTAGTAGCTAATGAGGACATTGTTGTCGGTGATTTTGGCTTGGGAGACGGCATTTTGAAAGTTGGCAGTAAAGTGGGTGAGGGAGGGGTTGTAGGAGAAGGTGCCATCCTTGCACTTCTCATGATTCATTCGTTTGGTGGAGAGCCAGGTGATGGCATTGTTGGTAATGTCATGGTGTTTAAAGGCAGTCTCGAATTTGGTGATGAAAGCGGAGAATATTCCCATGGAGATGGTAGAACCAGTGATGGTGGAGTTACAGAATATGGAAGCCCAAGGGGCAGCCAACCCTTTGGTTATATATGAAAGGGCAAAGGCAATTTTCTTCTTGTCAGTGTTGTAGACCTCTTTGTTTACCTCAAGGTAGAACATGATGGATTGGAGCCAGGGGATGGCTCATTCTGTGGATCCATCATAGGGTTCGGGGGCTCTGATGCGGAGTTCAATGGGTTTGGTGGTCATGGTTCTAGGTAGGGGTGGTGGTGATGGTAATGCAAAGAGAGGTGTTCATTGAACAGGTGTAAGACTGGGGGGTGTTGTTACTCAAGGGATAACTAGAGTACCTGATAACTGGTGGCTGAGACAGAGAGTTTCATCCTGTTCTTCCTAAGTAGGAAGGTTTTCATCAAGGGACTCTTCTTCACTGAAAGAAGTGTTTTCATGTTTAGAGTTTTGTGACAAGAAGTTGGGTTGTCACCACCAGAAGCGAGGTCTAGGGTTTGAAGGTGGTTGAGAAATTTTGGCTAACTGTGATGACAGCAGGCCACAGGTGTTACGCTAGTCTTTTATTACACTTGGCTTATATAAGGACAAGCGAAGACCTAATAGATGAAGATAACAGTTTTCCAAAAGTTAAGTCGAAGAGGTCTCTCTTAGGCAAAGATGTTAGAGGTTTTCCAACCAAGATGACAGGCCACTACCATGAAGGTAAGGCTTGGAGTTTGATGGCAGTAGTCATCAAGACGAGGGAGAGAAAAAGCAATGTATTGGAGCCAGGAACTCAGGTGGGAGTTCAGGTAAGACTAGCGTGGGGAAATACATGCGTGTATCTAGGGGTTTATATACAAAGGCCAAGAAAGATGGCTAATTGGCTGGAATGGAATGGAAATGAAGAGAATGATTAGTCAGCAGAGTTAACAATAGGAGTCATGGAAATGATGCAACAGCATCGGTAATAGAATAAGCAATAATGAGTAAGCAAGGTGAGGAATACTTGATGGGGCCCAAACAGTCAAGTATGAATCCAAGAGAGAAATGTGAGCATAGAGCAGGTATAGGTGTCAGTGAGGTCGATCCTCATCTGAAGAAAAGAAGTACAAAGAAGAAAAGAAACATAACACTAACACCTGTACTTGTTCTATGCTGACCTCTTTCCTTGGACTCATACTTGGCCATTAGGGCTTTGTCAAGTATTCCCACCTTGTTTACTGATTCTTGCTTACTTATTCACTAATGCCATTGCATTGTTCCTTTTTATCTCTATCTTTGACTCTGCTGACTAATCATTCTCTCCATTTCCATTTGCTTCCATCTGATTGGTTGTTTCTTCTTGGCCTTGATATATACAGTGAGGTGCAAAACTGTTGCAATGCCTAACCCTAAACCAGGGTGTGAAGCACTCTGCAATCACTCGTGGGAATTTCACTTTGCTTTGGTGGGAACAAACAAAGTACAGACACAACTCTGTCCCCAGGGTCATGTGATTTTGCTTACATACTGCAAAGATACAGCCATTTCAAAACATTAATACCTTTGCAACAGTTTTGCACCCTTTGCGTATTACATTGAAATCAAGTGTCTATTGCATCCACTACTGGTCTTAATGTGTCTACCATATCCAGATTACGCTCCAAAGAGTGTTCTGAGCTCTAAAAAGCTACTGAAGATTGTCCATTCAAGCTTTCCTCTGCCAATATCTGGCATACCATTTATCTCATCTCCTCTGAAAAGGCAGAGAATGCTGTTTAGGTGACCAAGGCACTCACCAATATAGTCAACCAGCCTCTCTCTACCTCCACAGTGCATAGACAGTTGAGGAAGACAGGTATAAAAGCTGTGGTCAAGTCCAAACGGCCTCTTCTTTCAGCCAAGCATCATAAGGCTCATCTAGACATTGCTTATGCTCATAAAGATTAGACTCTGGAGGACTGGAAGAAGGTAGTATGGTCTGATGAGACCAAAATCAATTGCCCAGGATCAGATGGGCAAAAGTGGGTGTGGAAAAAGGCAGGGGAAGAGCTAAGTGATAGCCTAGTGGAAGGTACAATGAAGTTTGGAGGAGGTTCTTTGATGATGTGGGGCTGTATGACTTGGCAGGGAGTTGGCTATGCTATTAAGATTAATGGTAGGATAAATGGGGACCTTTACCTTCAGATTTTGAAGGATGAACTGCTCAATTCTTTGCAGTTTTATGGTTTTGATCCTCCTGATGACATCTTTTAGCAGAACAATAACCTTGAACATACTTGCAAGAAGATGAAGGATTGGCTTCAGAAGTAGGATTTTCATACTATGGTATGGCCTGCACAGTCTCCTGACCTCAACCCTACTGAGCATCTCTAGGGTTATCTCAAAAGAAGACTAGCAGATCATAATTCCTTTTCTAAGGGGATTCATGAATTGTGGGAGAGAGTTCAGGTTGATTAGGAGGGGTTAGCAGTTGAAGAGTGTCAGAAGTTGATAGAGAGCATGCCTAGAAGGATTGAAGCAGTTATCAAGGCAAAGGGAGGCTATACCAAGTACTAATATACCCTAGAAAGCAAAAGGTGCAAAACTGTTGCAATGGTATTGATGTTTTGAAATGGCTGTATCTTTGCGGTATATAAGCAAAATCACATGACCCTGGGGACAATGTTGTAGCTAAGGGTTTGTACTTTATTTGTTCCCACCAAAGCAAAGTGAAATTTCCACGAGTGATTGCAGGGCACTTTGTGCCCCAGTTTGGGGTTAGGCATTGCAACAGTTTTGCACCTCACTGTAAACCCTTAGATGTACACATGTATTTCCCATACTAGTCTTACCTGAACTCCCACTTGAGTTTCTAGCCCCAATACATTGTTTCCTCTTTTCTCATTTTCCAGACCCCTCTAAGTTGTCACTCTACTTCTGAGTGGGTGCTCTTGTCTGAACCTCATCTTGATGGGTATTGTCATCAATCCCTAAGCCTTACCTTTATGGTAGTGGTATCTTCACCATTAGGTCTTCACTTGTCCTCATATGGGCCAAGTGTAACAAAAGACTAGCACACAACTTATGGCCTGCCATTGTCACAGTCAGCCAAAATTTCACAACCACCCTCGAATCCTAGACCCTACTCCTGGTGGCGACAATCTAACCCCTCACCACAAAACTCCGAATACAAGAACACTTCTTCTAGCAAAGAAGAATTACTTGACGAAAACCTTCCTACTCAAGAAGAGCAGGACAAAACTCTTCGTCTCAGCCACCAACTATTGGGAACTCTTGTCATCCCTCGAGTACCAATACCTCCTAGTCCCACACCTGTCCAGCAAACACCACTCTTTGAAACTGGATGGGAACCTCTATGAGTGAGAAGGACCTAAGACAATAGGTCTAATGAGTGAGGATATGGAGATGACGCGTTGGGTGATTGGGTCAATGACAACATAAAGGGTGATGTGGAATAACGCAAGTGGTATTTCAATGTTATAGTAGAAGAGCATCTGATGACAAGGATGAGGCGGCAAGTGCAAGAGTAGAAAAGGAGTAGTAACA
>JBBPQR010000476.1:0-10874 GCA_038092615.1 Boletus sphaerocystis | reverse complement strand
TGCACGAGGAAGTCGCAGGGTTGCTTGCTTGATTACAGCATCATTGGTGGTCACTGGTGGCATGCATATCGCACCCATCACTGCAGTTTACAACCCTGGCGCAGGTATCAAGCATCAGTCTGAGGACCCTCCTACTCTTTTTGTTCGACTTATTCCAAATTAACCAGCCTCGAAAGACATTTATGAACCACTTGCCTCTTGTTTTCGAGCTGGCCATTCAAATATTCACCCTGGGATCTGCCTGAAGGCCCTGAAATCTGGGCTCTGCCAGTGTCATAGGGCATCTAGGTCATACATAACACGAGCCCACTCATTAGAACCGTCAGGACACGTTTGACACCCTGGATCAACATCGTATCAGATTGCATTTCGCTATCTTACAGACTGACCACTTTCGACGAGGCTACAAATGATTCTCACTCACGATTGCGTCATAACACCTGTGGCAGGCTTATATCTGGTCCTCAAGGGAACGACAAAACAGCAGCAGCGACACTATAGTCAACATATTTTCTACAGCAGCGCTGCCAAGTCGGAGATGAAACAGTCACGCTCGCCGTGACAATAGCACAAGCAGAAGCCGTGTTACTCGGGGCCGTCGCATTCGCAGATACTGTAGCGTCAAGTCCGCACTTGGCAATCCTTATCAATTCCGAGATCTTTGTCGTGATTCAGAATATAACCTAACCTGGTATGGTGTACCGTCTCGTCAAAGACTACTCGAATAGTCAAATTTGCACCATCCTGGACGCCAGAGACACGACACCGCGAGTTGCGATGTTGATCGGGAAATACAACATCCCTTCTCCGTTTGTCTGGAAACAATGGGATAGCCGCATCCGATGCCCCGACGAAGAGAAGTTGAAATCAGCGAGTGATGTTAAAAAAAGTTGTACATGGCACCAAGTAGCAAAATTTCTAGCATGTTTTTCCTGTCGCAAACCATGAAACCTGTAGATTGCTGACAGCAGGTGCAGAGGCAATATTCTCGTGAGTCGGACAAAGGTGCCACCGCTATTCAACTTCCCGCTTGTGGCCTATGCGTCCAAACATGGCCTCCCCGACACCAAGCCCTAGGATGATGGAAAGAATGTATGCACCATTGAAGGTCCTGGATATACTCGCTTCAAAAGTTCGAACACATACAGAGATCAACCATACTTACATGACAGCCAACATGAGGGCATACGAAAAAGTCGACTGGATTGCTCGAATCGTTCCACGCGGGATATCGTAAGAAGGGGTAAACCGAAGAACGAGCCGCCTGCGCGCAGGAATGGAGCTCTCCCTAGATGATTCAACACTATCTTCCTTGCCAGAGCTCGAGTGTGCCCCGCCTGACATCAGGGTTGTTCTGGTCGTTACAGTCAGAAATTGGGAGTGAGAGATCAATAACCTGCGGACTTAGCCCTCCAGTGTAATTCTTGAGTGCGTCGGAGAGCGGCGAGACAACGTTCTAAGATGCAGAACAGAAACAACCCTATGCAAGCAGTAATGATGGCACCGCGAGACGAAGGGTGCCAAACTTTGAAGATAAGGTAATCTGTATCTCCGAAATGCAACCAAGGAGTCATTCCCATTGACATGCTACCAGTGACTAGTGACTCGTGTGCAAGAGAACGAAGATTGGAATGGCTGAAGAGCGGACATGTCACGGTTTCTTGGGATGTCCCGATTTAGACTTGCAAAATAAAAATAATCAGCAAAATGTTCGATCAAATATTGTGTGTGGCATGTTCCATCTCCTCACCACAGTTCACAGTGACCGATGGATCCGATCAATGGGCTGTAATCGAATCATGGTCAATGTAAGGTGGCGACAGAACACATATGAATGGACAGTAGATGTCTCCGTGGCGGGGCCGGTAGCATGATAAAGTCAGTGGAGAGTCGGTGACGGTGGAATACCAACGGAAAGAGAGTTGGTTGAAGCTGCAGAGGGAGAAAGACGATAAAATGCGGGTATGAATTGCCAAACGAGCCGGTAGAGATCGAGGTAACTTTGTGGAGGCACTGTGAGGCATTTCTGCTTATTCAAAGCCAATACAGCACGTGATGTTTTTCTCGTCCACCCATCGTGATGACTCGGAGCGCTATTACGAGTGACCTCTCACCCGACATTCAAGATGCTGCGAACAGCACTCATCAGCGCTTCACGTTCGTCTTCCCTCCTCCCGCGCAGGGCTGCAGCACCGTCCTTGCCGCTTCTCGTGCGCCACCAGTCATCCAAAGCCAACGACGAACAGGCTATCAAAACAGCACGCAAACTCAATGACAAGCTCCAGGAGAACTGGAAAGGCCCAATTCTCACCTACAAGCAGCTCAAGCCGAAAACTCTCGGTCCTAGTAACGTAGGCTCATACCTTTTGCAATCCGCCACCTCAAACCACCATCACTCCAGGATGCTTACCTCATTGATGTGCGGGAACCAAATGAAGTGATGCAGGGGTCCATTCCCTCATCCGTGAACCTCCCGCTCTCAGTGCTTGCCAACTCCCTCAACTTGAATGCTCAGGCTTTCCGTAGTCAGCACGGCTTTGAAAAGCCAGGCAAAGCCCAGGAAGTTGTTTTCTACTGCAGAAGTGGCAAGAGAAGTGCCTCCGCGTGTGATATAGCCAGGAGAAATGGCTACGAGAAGTGGGTGTTCCTATCTTTTGACGTATCACTGTATACTAATCGACTTTTGCACAGCGTCATCAATTATGAGGGATCTTGGCTCGACTGGGTGTCTCGCGAAGCAGATGGCAAAAATTCATCCGCCTGACTATCCATCGCGATAACCTTGTAGTACATAAATCAGTTCCTTGGTGTTGTTATATATATTTGCACACAGGTTGTGGGTTTGTGCTTGGTCATTTATTTATTACCGTGTCTCTATCATTGCAATGCTCTCCCGAACGCTTCCTAGGCTTCTGTCGCGACGTACGTTGTCATGTGCAGAGAGCGCTACACTCTTGTCAACGGCCAAGACTATCGTGCTGCCCACCAGGCGCCCCTCAAGACATTCTACCCAGTGCAAACGAGCACTAAGTACACCTGCGCCTCATATCACCCACAGGTGTGTAACCTTCTTTCGAGAGCGCCTTCCCTGAATTTATTAGCGGCTGGGCCACCAAATTATTGTAGCGACCTCCCCACGGATCGGTACCACGCCCTAGCCGACGCAACCATGACATCTCTGCTCGAGCGATTGGAGGACCTTTTGGACGAGATAGCCAACGAGGGTTTTGAAGTCGACTACCACGTAAGTTGCAGGGTAACCACTGTCCCATGAGCTTGACGAAACCGGCCGGTGCGAAACAACTGATGGACATCATTGCAGAGTGGTGTACTAACCCTCAACCTTGGTTCGAATGGGACATACGTGATCAATAAGCAGCCTCCAAACAAGCAAATTTGGCTCTCGTCCCCCGTCAGGTTTGTTCAGCTGCCTGCATGATCAAGCACCTGTTCTCACCTTTCATGCCTACAAACCTCCCGGCACTCTGAACATCACTGTATGACGGTGTCTGCACCTGAATGGAACGCGAAATTGATGACACCTCACTGACATTCACCCGTCAACTGAATGAACGGTCAGTGGTCCCAAGCGATATGACTATGTGCCATCCACGGACGACTGGCGATACGCTCGAAACGGAGAAGAGATGGGTATTCTTTTGGAGCAGGAGTTTAGTCGCGCACTCGGACGCAAGGTGAAGCTGGGACTCGAGCTTATTTCGCAAGCAGTGGAGTAGATGCTGAAAATAATATCTGTTGCTTTCGTCGACTACTGGGGCATGTTGGCGACGATACAAAAATGATTAATGAGATATGACTGCCGTGAATACCATGATATGCAGTATATGTGTACACTCGAGCACAAGGTTGGGATTGCGATGCCACGACAAATGGTGCGGAACACTGATGGCAGACAAACACATCAGGGATTAAATCGATTATCAGGGATGTCAACTTTTCGGGTCGGGGCCAATGAAGGATATTATCCGTTCCACCTCACGTCTGCGTGAGAGGAATAGCGTACCCAGCAGCCTGGAATTATGGTTCAGCGTGGGTCCATATGTTGTCAGAAGAAATCATCATACCTATTAGCGTCTTCATAACGTTGCCGCACGTACTGGACCTCCTCGACAAATCCTTTCTCCTCCGCAGACCCAAAACAATCACTCCGGGTTGCCAGTCTATCAGGTTGTGAGGGTGCAGGGTGATAGGGAGCCGCATCGGTTGAAGCCGCTGGTTTCTCTCCCGGTAGGGGATCTTGGAAATGCGTGAGGGGGATTGCATTCAGGCACCGATCCCGAGGTGGGTGAGCAAAGAGCAGCCTGTGTTGATGAAGGACATGTAGCTCATGGAGGAGGCTGTTTGCGCCCTTGTATTGATCTGGTGTTGTCGTCGGAGGTAGCGCATCGCGTGCATCTTCTACCCAGTCCTCTTCACCATCGCTTTCTCCATGTGGATTAGCAGGCTCCGACTCTAACCAACCCCTTAGGGCGCCGTCCAGCGGGGGAGGTCGTATACGCTGGCGTTTGGAACAGGGCTGGTGTGGGTCTGCGGTGTGCGGTCTTATGGGACCGTCGGGCAAGAAAGGAGGGTCGCCGAGAGACGAGGGGGGTGGTGTCACTGGGCGCTGTCGTTTCAACATGTCAACGTCGTGGTGGTAGTGAATGCCACTACATGCGTAGCACTTGGTAATTACAAGGGTGGTCGGAGTACATGTGTACACTGGGAACGGATGACCTCTGCCACCTAACTATCACCAACAACGCAGAGTATGGCCGACATGGACGTCTTTGAGGCCATGGGCATCGCTGGCTTCGGCAAGGCTGCCAAAAGACGGGACCTTGATCCAGCTCGCTTCGACGTGGCGAAAAGACAGGTCAGTAGCCACACCAGACTTGTCTCTATGCCTCGCGTTCACCGTCTACCACTCATCGCAGGCAAAACAGGCACCTGATCCAGGGTCGAGCAAGACGGCCCACGATTTTCCAGAGGTCGAGGCTGGCCAACCAGCGCCAGTTCCACCTCCAAAGCAACCCGTGCTTTCTGACGGGCCAGAAGAAGAAGGGTCAGACGACGATGTGGATGCTACAGAAGATGAGCCCGAGTATGACCCCACTTCTCCCTCACTTTCCGCTCCACCTGAGTTTCCTGTCACTCACGAGGCAACGCTCAAAGAGCACACCAAAGTCGTTTCCGCCCTTGCACTGGACCCTAGTGGTGCGCGTGTGCTCAGCGGGTCACACGATTACGACTGCAAGCTTTGGGATTTTGGTGGAATGACTTCTAATCCGAGGTCTTTCAAGACATGGGAGCCAGCGGGAAGCTACTACGTGCGTCTGCTTTTCCGCCTTCTGCTGCAGCTACAACGATCCCGCTTTTAATAGGTTAATGACGTGAAATTCTCAAACAACGGGCAACAGTTCCTCGTTATTCCTGCTACTCTCCAACCCAGACTTTATGATCGAGACGGTGAAGAAGTGTATGTGCATCGGTTTCCTCACAGGAACATCATGTGACGATCAACCCAAGGGCAACTTTTATCAAGGGTGACATGTACATCAGGGACATGAAGCACACTGCGTACGGCTCGTTGCTGGTGGTCATATGGTGCAATTCTAACGATATTTCCACAGCGGGCATGTTGGCGAGGTGACGGGTTGCTCGTGGCATCCAAGAGATCAAAAAGTCTTCATTACGAGTTCGGTCGACTCGACCATTAGGTGAGGCCGCATTTACTCCTAGTCCGTGATAGACACCAAGTTCCTAGGATATGGGATGTGGACAACAAGCGCAAGCAAAAGACGGTCATTGTGGTCAAGTCGAAAGAGCGAGGAGCACGGACCAAGGTTACAGCGTGTGCCTACTCCCCGGATGGAGGCATCATCAGTGGCGGTACGCCTACCAAGTCAATCCCATAACGTATTCCGATATGATTTTGTGTGCAGTTTGCCTGGACGGCGCGCTACACATGTGGCAGGCCTCATCTAATTTTGTACGTCCAAACATGACTGTTGAAGCGGCTCACACGAAGTCAACGGAGACCGCCTCCGTCGTATTCTCTGTGGACGGTCGGACTGTCCTCACTCGAGGCGGAGACGACACTGTCAAACGTAGGTATGTTTCCCGAACAATCCACCCATCCTTTAAACACGATGTTCCAGTATGGGATATTCGTTCCTTCAAAAAACCTGTGGCGATACGTTCCGAGACGACGACACTTTACCCTGGCACGAACGCAGTGTTTAGTCCTGACGAAAAATGCATTCTTACGGGTGTTGGTGCGACATCCAAAGGTGAACGGGGACGACTTTTATTCCTCAGCCGAGCGGACCTGAGTATCGTCAAGGAGGTGGAGATGGATTCAACACCAGTCAAGGTGCTCTGGCACTCTAAGATCAACCAGATCGTTACTGGGCTTTCGAACGGAACGATATCGGTTTTATACTCGCCAGATACGTCGACTCATGGTGCAAAGCTCCTATTGTCGAAGGGGGCACCGAAACGACCGACTGTAGAAGACATGTCGGATGCACTTGCAGCACCGACGATCTTGACACCACATGCATTGCCAATGTTCAAGGACGGGGATGGCGTTACGAAAGGAACGAAGCGCAAGAGGGAAAAGGTGCGATTGGATCCACGGAAGAGTCGAAGACCGGAGCTACCGGTGACCGGACCCGGCAAGGGGGGACGGGTTGGGGCAAGTGCGACGCAACACGTCGTTCAGAACCTGGTACGAAACACGACGCGGGACGAAGACGTGAGTGATTTCGTTGTCTTTGGGTCGATTATCTCTAGGTGTCTCGGCTTCTTAATTCGCATCGCCTTCACGTTACATGCGATCTTTTTGTGCGACGCGTTCCATGCTGATTTAAAACGACTAAACATCTCTGTTTCACTACAGCCACGAGAAGCGCTTCTCAAGTATGCGGGACTGGCGGAGAGCGACCCCCAATGGACTGCAGGTGCGTCTGTCCGTTTTCACCTGCCTTTTGAGTCTGTCGCTGCGGAGTGCCAATTTTGGAAGGTTGCCGCGGCGGAGATTCAAATGTGTATTGCTATGTTTGTATTGATCTACCGGCTGACGTGGCGACGGCTCTTTCCGGGGTCTTCCTTTTTTTTTTTCAGCGTGGCAACACAACCAACCCAAGCCCGTGTTTGCAAACGTCTCAGAGGACGAGGAGGAGGAAAAGTAGGACGGTGTGGGGTGCATGCATGGTCGTGTATAGTGGCTGTTTAATATGCAGAGGGACGCTGGTGTGAGTGATGGGGTGTGAGTAAGTATCTTGGATGGTCCCTGCGCTGGTTTGAGATCGAACCTTAATTCCGGTCGCCTATAAAGACCCAATGGGTGGCTGCCGATGTCCCAAATCCAAAACTCCCCTCCCCCTCTACAAACGTCACGCAGTGTGACAAAAATTGTCACGCGCCACTCATGAATACGACCGACGCTGCTCAACACAACGCGCCCGCCGTCGGAATTGATGACAAACCAGCTCCGCCCGACGTACCACCCGACAACAATGGTACACGTGATAGACAGTTTATATTCAAATTTCCCCTTAGCTAACCCTAAACACAAAAAGATTTAATTGTCAACCAGCCCTCTCTCCCGAACGGTCATGTCCCAGAGCCACTAGATTCGCGCGCCAGCTCTGTACCCCCAATGTCCATCTCCCCTTCCGATTCAGGTTCGTAGAACCAAATACTTCTCTGTCTAGCGTCGCTCTTATCTGAGCAGAGTCTGTCTCCATCCAACCCCCGGCTGCAACTCCATCACCGCCCCCAGTACAGTCCGATGTCACCCAGGATATCGCGATGGCCGAGACACCGGAGGGGATCGTGGAGGAGATGCTCTCTTCTAACCACGCTTCGCCAGACGTCTCGACCCTGAACGGTGCTCCTAACGGCAAGCTCACCTCTCCCGAGCCTCTGAACACGGATGCAGATGGCGATGTGAAGATGGATCAAGCCTCACACGTCAATGGCCATTCAGAAACCACCGATGTCAAGCCGGCCGCACACTACAACTCGTTCACCCCATATCGTTCTCCTAATCACCTCCCCTCCCCTCATCCAGTGGACGAGGATGTAGATGACGATGCAAGGCCTCCCCCGGCGAAGCGAGCGCGCAAGTTCTCCGATGCCGATCAGGCTTCCATTGCCAATGTGAGCCATACCTTTGAAACCTACGCTCGCATACTGATTCCTCGTTCCTGTGATCGCAATTCTCAAGACTGGCTCTCCTCCTCCCGCCACCGGTTCTTCCATTCAGATGAACGAAGAGGCTGCCTCTAGTCCTGCTCCCGTGCCGCCAGCTCCTCTGGGCCCAGCTACGCTTAGTGTTCAGCAACATCGATTCTGTCTTTCGACTGTCCGTTCGTTGAAAAAGATGAAAGACGCAGCGGCGTTCCTCCATCCCGTTGACCCAGTCGCCCTGAACATCCCACACTACCCCAGCATCATCAAGAGTCCCATGGATCTCGGGACCATCGAGCGCAAGCTCATGTCTTCCAATCCTCAAAAACCCGACACGAATCCTAATAACCCCCGTTACAATAACGCCGACGAGTTCATTGCAGACGTCCGTTTGGTGTTCACCAATTGTCTTACGTTCAATGGGCCAGATCATGCCATATCCAAAGCGGGCAAGCACATTGAGTCAGTTTTTGACAAGCAAATAAAGAATTTACCACCACCGCAAGTGGTATGTGAGTGTCGATGATTATCTTGGAACAAATACTGATTTGTGGTAGGCCAAACCCCCTGTCAAAGTCGCCACTCCTCCTCCGCCTCCAGCGCCCGCCAAAAAAGTCACCGCCCCACCGCCTGCCCCTGCTCGACGCGCGTCCACATCCGTTCCCGTGATTCGTCGCAACGATATTGAACAAGTATCTACACGTCCAAAGAGAGAGATTCACCCGCCTCCTCCGAAGGATCTACCATACGCTGACGCGCCGAAGAAGCTGCGGAAAGCGAAGGTGAAGGACGACGGTTCAGCGGAGCAACTCAGGTTTTGCGCTAAGCTATTGGCAGAGTTGTCTCGAAAGCAACATTGGACTATTGCTCATCCATTTTACGAGCCAGTTGGTAAGCGTTAACCACCCTGCTCCTTATCTCATTGCTTATCGAATCACTTCAGATCCGGTCAAATTGGAGATTCCCACGTATTTCAAGGTTATCAAAAAGCCAATGGACTTATCCACTATGCGGAAGAAACTGGAGAATCACGAGTACTCGAGTGCCTCCAAGTTCTTTGACGACTTCAAGCTGATGATTCGAAATTGCTTCACTTTCAACCCTGCTGGCACACCTGTCAATCAGGCAGGTATTGAGTTGCAGCGCCTTTTTGATGAGAAGTGGAAGAATATGCCACCGCTACGAGAGGCGAGTGAAGAGGAGGAGGAAGAGGAAGAAGACGAGTCGGAGGAGGAGCGCAACCGTGAGACCATCATTGAAGCAAGGAAATATCCTTGTTCTGATGTACCGTCCTACACAGGTAGGATCGCGTCAATGGAGGCGCAAATCGAGTCGATGCGAGGGAATCTGATGGCACTGAAAAGTCAGCCTGCAAAGGAGAAGAAAAAGAAAAAGAAGGAGCACAAACCCACTGCTGCCTCGACGTCCAAATCAGCTGCTGCCCGTAATGCTAAAGCTGCCAACACTGGCAATGGCGCTGTCAAGCGGAAAGCAAAGAAGCAGATTCCAGAGGATGATACACTATCATTTGATCAGAAGAAGGACCTCAGTGAGGCGATAACGAAACTTGACGGGCAAAAGTTGGAGAAAGTCATCCAGATCATCCACGAAGGTGTCCCTGAGATTCGTGATGTGGGTACTTTCTCTTTTTGATAAACACGCTGTGTCTGACCATATTTTCAGAGCACCGAGGAGATCGAGATTGAGATCGACCTTCTTCCCGTGAACGTGCTTACCAAGCTGTACAATTTCGTGTTGCGGCCCCTGCGGCAACCTCCTCAGAAGCGTAGTCGTGCAACAGGGAAAGGCACTGGTACTGGTGGTCTGAAACGCAAGAGCATGGACGAGAACGTCGAGGCAGAGAAGATCCGGCAACTAGAGGAACGTATGAAACTGTTTGACAATCCCTCCGGCATCCCTACTGTTCCCACTCCCGCTCCCATCCCCCGGCACGACGATAGTGATCGCTCTTCGGATTCGAGTTCTGATGACAGCTCAGCGAGTGAGTCCGAATGATTGCGTACTGTGTTTTGGTGTTTTCGCTCTTCGCATGCGGCCGGTGGTGTGGTAAGGACTTCTACTAGTATGGGGTGGTTATTGGTCTCCGCACTTACTGTTTTCTCATAATGATGAGTGTTTACTCTTGATCTTTATAACTTTCCTTTTCGAACCCCTTGCTTTCATCACTTTCATTCTTTTTTCCTCGTGCATTAGCATCCGCGTACATACATACAGTCATCAAATTAAAGAACATCAGTGTAGTCAGCTAATTCTAGTCAACCGATTGTGTTCCGTCTAGGACACGTAGAAACGCTGTCAGGTCGAGAAATTGATCGGCCTTGGTGTTTGTAGCAAGTCAACTACACTAGGATGGGTGAAAGCGCACACATAAATTGCGGCATGACAATGACAACAAATCTGCGATACAATGCATACGAATGACATCACCTGCGTTTAGAGCTATTTCCTTGCTTCCACTGCTGCCAGCCCGACCTTGTGGGTGCGATGGGTGGTGGAAGAACCGCACCATGCAGCGAAGTTGGTGGGCGAGGTTGTAGCGATGGGTGGGAGTCGGGGATTGTGGCCCAACTTTGACGCGCCGGAGGGAAGGTGCTGGAGGAAGGGAGGGAAGCACCACCAGGAGGTTGATGACGGTTGGAAGGGGGCGATGGGGG
>JBBPQR010000475.1:0-10890 GCA_038092615.1 Boletus sphaerocystis | reverse complement strand
CCGTGATCAAATCGCCAAATCGAGTTGGCCCCAACAACCCACATCGCCGCCATTCCTTCTTCTCCCGCGCCTTCAGCAGCGCTCTCATCTGCCCCACCGTGGCAGACAGAAGAAGCTAAGGCGTTTTATTTTGACATGTTCACGGCACAAGCCCAGCAGCTAGCTGCCGATGGACTTAAGGGAAAAGGAAAAGCCGAGTGAACCTGGGAGGTGCTCACTCGGCCTCGGACCTATCATCTTCTTTTTCATACGTTTCTCCTTCTCCTTCCCATAATCGTTTTGCTATCCTAGGGGAGATGGACGGTGGGTCGGTAGTTGACAACTCACCGAACTTTGTTTCAACCAGTAGTTTCTTCTTGCCTTCGGAAGGAGCGTCTCCTTTGAGCGTGGCACCTGAAGTAAAAAAAAGTGTGCTTAATTCTCCTGAAAAAATAAAAAATACTTCTATTAAATCTTTTTCTTTCAAATCCTCCCCAGCTGACCTTAACCTTAGAACGATCCCCGATGGCGATGAATTCGACATTGAAACACATGTTTACTTCAAAAAAAAACAACAACAAATGGAGAAAAACAATAGAAAAAGCACTGCTCGACTCTGGTGCCTGCCAGACATTCGTCAACAAAAAATGGGTACAGTCTCTAGGTATACCCACCAAAAAATTATCCCTCCCCCGTTCCATATCTAACGCCAACGGCTCAACATCATCCCATGGTAATATCACAGATTACGTATCTATTGTTTTATCCTACCAAGGTCATTCTGAAGGAGTTGACGCCTTGGTAACGAATCTAGGCACTCACCATATTTATCTAGGATACGACTGGTTCAGACGCCACAACCCCCTCATTGACTGGGTTGAAAAAAAGCTCTTCTTTGTCACATGACCTCACACGTGACCATGGGACAACACGTGACTCAAGTCTAGACCTGGTCCAGACTCTCGTCTTATCTATGATGTCATGCCTCATGGTTACCTTGCATTTCCCTCACGTTTCTTATCATTGACTTTCCCTCACCAGCCTTCAACTATTTAGGACTCAGACGACCTACCCTAAACTCCCTTAGTATCATATATATACCGTCCCCTCTCGTTGTCTTTTCCTTAGTCCTATTCACTTGTCTACTCTCCACTTGGGGCCTGGACTTTTGTTTACTACTCCTATTCCCTACCATTGCACTTAGCCGTCTCATCCTCGTTATCGGATGCTACGCCGTTTCATCGTCTCTTTACCAATCAATGATTTTACCGTCCTCATCCTCGTCGTGGTCGACACCCGCCGCCGCCTCATCATCAACATTAGTTCCCTCGTCCAACCTATAAACTAGGTTGTACTCGATCAAAGTCTAGTCCCGTTACAGGATGGAGTGGTGGGGTAAGTATTGACTTTGTTCTACTGGCAGATAGGACAACCAGCAATAAAGTTGCAAATGAAGGTTGACAGGCCAGGCCACCAGAAGTTTCACTCAATGAGGGCTTTGGTGTGGAATTGCCTGACATAGCCAGAGGTAAGGGCAAAGTATAAGGAATGAAGAAGGGAGGAATGACAAGATGGGGGAATATACAGACAAGAGTGAAAGAAAAGATAGCTATTGTCAAAAGCTCAGTCTAAAAGGAAAGAACAAAGAAAGAAAGGCAAGTCATTCTGGAGATTTTATAAAGCTTAAAGAATAAGAAGATCAGAGAAAGAGAAAGAGTGAATGTGATTCATAAAAGATAAGTTGAGCACAGATATGATAGCAGGATCAGTAAGGATAGCTGCATTAGTGTTGTTTAGAAAAGTATCAATGAAGTCCTTGCATAAGAGAGCATTAGCTGATCCTATCTGAGAACTGGAGGTGATCTGAAACTGGACAAGAACCTTTATGAACGAGGATAGCCTAAGATAATAGGCTGGACAAGTGAAGACATTGAGATGATAGATTGAGAATGTGTATTGATGAGAACGTGCAGGGTGACGATGAAGTGTTGAAATGGAATATCAACAACATATGCAAAGAGCATCTGATAACGAGAATGAAATAGCAATGGCTGAGGTAAGAGTGGTATTCAAAAGTAAAAGGCCCCCAAGGGAGAGAATACAAGTGAATAGGACTAAAGGACAGATGACAAGTAGGTATGGTATATATATGAAAGTAGGGAGCTTTAGGGTAGGTCATCTGAGTCCTAAATGATTAAGGGCCGGTGTGAGAAATGGAATGTTCAAGAAGAGAGGAAGCAGGATAAGAGGAATATATATACAGCAAGATGTTCATGTGGTATGACCTCATAGATAAGGCAAAAGTCTGGACTGGGTCTGGACTTAAGGTCACATAGTTCACATGGTCATGTGTAGAGATCATGTGATGAAGAAGAGCAGAATGTCACGTGATTAAAAAAGAGGTAAGTCATGTAACTGTGAAAGTGAAAATATGTTAAGTACGTGGAGTGAAGAAAAATGAAGAACACAGCATATGGGTTCTGAACTATAACATGATCTTCCAGATAATGTTGAAGTCTTGAAGGAAAAGAGACCATTGTGCCTGATGATAAGATAATTTCCTAGGGTTTTTAAGATAAGAGAGGTTCTTGTGGTTGATAAGGATGGTAATGGAGTGTATGGTTTCAAGAAGATACTATATTGTCACCATTCTTTGAGGGCTAGGACGACTGCCAGGAGTCCTCCATCATAGATATTATAATTATATTCAGTAGAAAGAAGGATTTGAGGGGAATAAGCATAGAGGTGAAGATCTCCATTAGTGTCCATTTGAAGAAGTACTACCCCTGCTACAAGGAGGAAAGCATCTATTATGAGAAAGAATGGTCTGATGGTATCTAGGAGAGATAAAACAGGGGTAGAGGTGGAAGCTTTTTTGAGGGATGAAAAGACATGATCCTATAGGGATGTCCAGATCCATGGTTTGTTTTTTTGGAGTGAGAAGGACCAGAGGTGCAACAACTTGAGAGAAATTTAAGATAAACTTGTAATAGAAATTGGCAAATCTAATGAAGCTTTGGATTTCCCCAACAAAAGAAAGGGGTTTCTAGTCTGTGATGGCAGAAAGTTTAACTAGGTCCATGTAGATTTGTCCTTATTCAATAATCATTCCTAAATATTCTATGGTATGAATGTCAAAGGAGCATTTGGAAAGTTTGAGAGACAATTCATGTTTGCAAAGTTATTGGAGGATTATGCAAATCGAATCCTTTGATGATGAAGGGGTAAGTCATCCTTGGTGTAAAGGCCCAAGTCATTTTTAACCAATGTTCAGGAAGGATGTTAGATGTGGTTTATGAAGCTTTGGAAGGTGGGTAGAGCATTATTGAAACCAAAGAACATAACTATAAGTTTAAAGAGACTGAGATGGGTAATGAATGCTGTTTTCTATCAATCCTCCTTCCTCAAGTGGACATTGTTTTAGCTCTATTGAATGTCTAGTCCATTGAAAAGCATAAAGTCTCTCATATCATTGATGAGGTTGGAGATGAGAGGAAGAGGATAAGCATTGCAAACAGTATGGAAGTTAAGATAGTGGTAGTCTTGACAAAGGTGAAGTATTCCATCTTTTTTTGAAACAAACAAGAAAAGAGAGACTTGAGATTTCAAGAGGATGATATATCCAGTTTGGAGATTTTCTTCAACAAAAATGCAACAAGCTTCCTTCTTTATAGGGTTGAGAGGGTATACTGTAGCAATTTTAAGGACAAATGAAGATTTTAGGTTAATGACATGGTCATAGAGTCAATGAGGGGGAAGTGTGTCAAAGGTTGTCTCAGAAAATACTTGATAGTCCAAACACCAAGAAGGAAGGTTTTGTTCTTTAGGGATCTTCTGTTATGCAAATTATGTGGAGAGAATAATCTTGTTAATAGATATAGGGGTTTCTTGAGAGATAGAGATCATTTTGGCTTGCTAGTCTATAGTGGGGTTCTATTTTTGAAGCAAAGGTAGATCAAGGATGATTTGTTGTTTTCCCAGTCCAGTTACCATTAGATCAACATTATCAAAGAGCAAGAAGGACATTTATGTGGATATCTTTCATTTGATAGTTTCTTAGTGGTTTATAGAGCTATCAATATTGTAGGCAACTAGAGGTCTCTTTAAAGGGTGGATTCCAAGACAAAGGGATAGCACAAGACTAGGATCAATGAAGTTACTGGAAGTTCCAGAGTCAATGAGGGCTGTGGTTATGACAGTTTGTGAGTGAACTTGTAGGCAAACAGGGATGTGAATGGCTTTCTAATTCAATGGTCCTACTAGTATAATAGGGGAAGAGAACATTGTGCCATCTTCTTCATTCAAAAATACTAGGTATCTAGGATAGTAATGTCTTTTGACTCTTCATTCTCCTTAGAGTGAAGTTTGAGGGTTTAAAAAATTGCCTCTTTATCCTTTTCAAAGATTCAAAGGAAGTTCATATAGTTTTTCAACAAGTCTTCTGAAAGGAAAAGGAGGTAGAAGGGGTTGTAGCAATGGGTGTGATGGTGGTGTTATAGTTTAGAACCTATATGCTATGTTTTTCACTTTTCTTCATTTTCAGACTTACTTATTTTTCTTCAGTTCATCATGTGACCAGATCACATAATCTCTTTCTTATGTTGGTCATGTGACCAGTACACATGACCATGGAAACCCACATGACCTAAAGGTCTAGACTATAATATCATATAATGTCATTCCTCATGGACACCATGTGGTAACCTCATTTTCTTTTTTTCTTTCATAGTTTGCTTCTTTTATTCCATGATATTCTACTTCTATTTACTGGCCCTAAACTATTTAGGACTCAGACAACCTACCCTAAACCTTCCATATTTCCTATATAAACCCTCCTTCATCATCATCTACTTCTTAGTCCTATTCACTTGTATAACTCTCCACTTGAGGCCTTGTACTCTTTAAATACCACTCTATTCCTATTCTGCACTTGCCAAACTCATCCTTATTAACAGATGCTCTTTCTGTTCTCCATCTATACTCATATATTCAACCTTATCCTCATCATCACCATCTATATCAACAATGACTATTGTCAACTTCTCATCACAGTATCACTTGTGCAGCCTGTTGTGAGGTTGCACTTGTTCTAGAAGTTAGGTCCTGTTTGTTATGGAGCACTGCTGCGACGAGAGGACCATCAAGGTCAATACATAAGCAGTGAGGAGTACACATGTGATGTTATGCGAGAGAATGCCTTTTACAGTAGCATAACTGGCAAGAAGGGAAAGGCAGCCATCTCCACTGTAGTGCTTAGGCAGTTTGGACATAGGGAACCAGGTAAGAACCAAGTGAATAGACTGGAGGACTATCGAGTACAGGGAGTCATATATATATGTAGAATACAGTTAAGGGCAGGTGTGAATACTCGATGTAGGGCTGGTAAACTAGGAGTCCATGCAGTAGACATGAGGTATGATGTCATGATGACATCATTGCCTAGACTATGACGTCGTTGGTCCAGACCTGTGTGTTAGTATGTCATGTGCCAGGTCACATGATGTACCTAGGGGTAATAGATAAGATCCAAGTGACAGTCCGGTCATGTGACTAGATAAGATAACAAGATCATTTGTAAGGTGAGTCTGAGTGTATCGTAGTGAGTCCGATAACACTATTTCAGGTGGTGGATTGGTTTTTTGGGGGTAAGATATTAATTGGAAGACTGAGGGCATTCGGTAGAGTTGTGTTCAGTTTTGTGACAGCAAAAGCAATGTTCCTCTTTCATACATTTGGCTTATATAAAGGGGGTGAGTTTGGAGAGACAAATGTTGTCTACATCCATGGTATTTGGATCTGAGGTGATAGGAAGGCAAGGGTGGAATGCAGTAGAGAAAAGGTGAGCTCCTTTTCAGAAAGAGGTGATATGCACTTTCTGAGTATGGAAGGTCTTTACTTTTTCAATCCATTCTTGGACAGTGGTGGGTATTGTGGACATGAAGAGGATTATGGTGGCAATTTGTTAATCAATTCCAAGAAAGAATAAATTGATGAGAGTGACAACATTGGAGATCCCTACTTTAGCAGCAAGATTCTGGGAATTAGTGATGTACTTTTGAAAACAATCATCTATGGTCTCATCAGAATGTTTGAGTGATTTTTGAACTAGAGTAGAGAGTTCCAGAAGTGCAGTGGCTCCAGTATTAAAGAGAAAGAAAACAGACTCAAAGTTTGCAGTAAAATTGTCAAAGGTTTTCTCTGTGAGTGCATGGAGGAATTATTTGTTTTGTCATATCATATTTTAGAAAAGGAGACTTTACATCCCTTACTTATCTTGTTGAGGGTGGTTATAATCTTATCAGCATCAGTGAAATACAGGGTTTTGTTAATCTCAAAGTAGGCCTTCATGGCCTTCATCCATTAAGTAGCATGAGTAGATTTTTTAGAGAAATTAGCAGAGAGAGCTACTTTAAGTTCAGTTTTGGAGGCCATAGGTGGGTGTTGAAGTTGTGGGGGGTGCAGAAGATGCTAGAAGTGTAGTGGTGATTGCAGAAAGTCTTGGGGGTCTGGGAACAATGTTCTGTAGTGGTCCAAATGAGGCTAGGGTGTGGGATGGTCCTATAATTCTCCTGAGTTTGGATTGTGAGGAAGATGATGGATTTTCATTATCAGAGTCAGAGAGGATTCTGTAGGTTCTACAGGGGGTTCTGTGGAAAATGGTTGAAGAGTGGCAGTTGTCCTGCTCCTAGATAGGAGGGACAAAGAAGACTCTTGATCTTTGGTTACACTGAATGCTTCTTTCAAGCATGGGAGGTATGTGTTGTGTTATACTTCAGGAAGGATGTGAAGCCGGATGAGAACCTGAACAACTTAAACCTGCGTATCAGCAGGGATGAGGCGTGAACTAATTGAAATGATCTGTTGGAGACGGGTGTCGATGGTGATGACAAGGACGATGGTGAACGACGAAGTGGGTATTGAGACATAGAAATGACATAGCATCCGATAATGAGGATGAAGCGGCAGAAGTGCAAGGGTAGAGAAAGGAGTAGTAAACTAAATGTCCAGGCCCCCAAGGGAGAGTAGACAAGTGAATAGGACTAAGGGAAAGACGACGAGAGGGAAGGGTATATATATGATACTAGGGGAGTTTAGGGTAGGTCGTCTGAGTCCTAAATACTTAAGGGCCGGTGAGGGAAAGTCAATGATAAAGAAACATGAGGGAAACGCAAGGTAACTGTGAGGCGTGACATCATAGATAAGACGAGAGTCTGGACCAGGTCTAGACTCGAGTCACGTGTTGTCCCACGGTCACGTGTGAAGTCACGTGATGCAGAAGAGCGGAATGTCACATGATCTGAAAAAAGGGGTAAGTCAGGTGACTTGGTCACGTGACTGCAAAAGTGAAAGTTGTTTAAGTACGATTAGGTGAAGAAAATGAAAAGTGTAGCATATGGGTTCTGAACTATAACAGGATGCTCATGAAGAGGTGCAACACTGTTCTGAAGAGTATATGAAAGTCTGAGATTGAAAAAGTCATTATAATAGAGGACAAGGGATTCAGAAGGACTGAGGATGCAAGAAAAGTATAATATATTGCACAGATCAAAAGTGAGAAGTACAGAGGAGGTGACAAGGTATACATGGTCTCTATGTGAAAGGATAGAAGACCAAGGAACATCATGGAAAGCAGGGAATACTCACTATCATAAGAGAGATGGCTATGGAGAAGATATTGTCCATATGAAAAGGATAAAAGAGGTAAAAGATAATATGAACAAAAGTGAATAGGGAGGAAAACCATAACACTTAGACAAACTGCCTTCAGGTCCTCTCTTTTCCTATATAAACCTATCTTAGTGAATACCACTCTTCTTTTCATCATCACCAGCCCTGCCCTCTGTCAAGGGGCTCTCATATGTTACATCTCATCACCATTACCATTACCATCTTCATCCTCATCCTCCTTGTTTCTATCTTCATTGAGCCTCACTTCAGACAACTATTTGTATACATTTCATTGCTCACCTAGGATAGTAAGCACCTTCTAGGGTTAAGGCCTGTTACTGTTACGGGACTTGAACTTGAATGAGTACAACCTAGTTTATAGGTTGGATGAGAGAATTTATACTGAGGACGAGACGTCGGCGGGTATCGATGACGATGACGAGGAGAACAGTGAAATCGTTGATTGGAATAGAAACTATGAAACGACGTAGCATCCGATGACGAGGATGAAGCGGCGAAGTGCAAGGGTAGTAGGAGTAGTAAACAAAAGTCCAGGCCCCAAGTGGAGAGTAGACAAGTGAATAGGACTGGGGAAAGATGACGTAGAGGTACGGTATATATATGATACTATGGTGCTTTAGGGTAGGTCATCTGAGTTCTAAATACTTGAGGGCCGGCGTGAGAATAAACAAGATAAGAGAACATGAGGGGAACACAAGGTAACCGTGAGGCATGACATCATAGATAAGACGAGAGTCTGGACCAGGTCTAGACTCAAGTCACGTGTTGTCCCACGGTCACGTGTGAGATCACGTGACGAAGAAGAGCAGAATGTCACGTGATCTAAAAAAGGGGTAAGTCAGGTGACTTGGTCACGTGACTGCGAAAGTGAAAACGACTAAGTCCGATAGGATGAAGAAAAATGAAAGTACGCAGCATAAGGTCCTGAACTATAACAGTTACAATAAAGATCTATCATATGTACAATATATACCATATACAGTACATATGATATTTGTAGACCAGTGATCATTCTCATTACCCACTGGTAGTCTCAATACTTCTACAGTGACTCCAAAAAGTATTACAATGTTTGATACTTTTGTGATGTAGGTAAAATAACATTTGATAGCATGGGAATTATGCTTAGCTATAGTGGAAGTGTGGGAGGTATAGACCCTTGGCTACCAATGGTCCCTGGATCATGTGATGTGGCCCAAGGGATGGGAAGATATGAGTATTTTAAAGCAGACATGTCATTATAACACTTTTTGTACTTTTGAGATAGACTAGGGTATTTGTACAAAATCAATACTTGGTATATCCTCCTTTGGCTCTAATCACTGCTTGAATCCTTCTAGGCATACTCTCAATCAACTTCTGACACTCCTCTACTGATATCTTCTCCCACTCCACTTGAATTCTCTTCCATAACTCCAAAATACCCTTAGAAGGATGTTCATGCTCTGCAAGTCTTCTTTTAAGGTAGCCCCAAGTGTGTTCAATGGGATTAAGGTCTGGAGACTGTGCAGGCCAGACCATAGTCCTAAACTCCTGCTCCTCTATCCATTTCTTGACCTTTTTGCAGGTGTGTTTTGGATCATTGTCTTGCTGGAAGATGGTATCAGGAGGATTGAGCCCATAATAGTTGAGAGTTTGCTAGAGCTTATCCTTTAAAATTTGGAGATAGAGATCTCCATCCATCCTACCATCAATCTTGATGGCAAATCCAACTGTTATAGTTCAGGACCATCACACTACATTTCTACACTTTCTTTCAAACTCATACTTAACCATATTTTCACTTTCACAGTCATGTGACCTAGTCACATGACTTACCCCTTTAGATCACATGACATTCTGCTCTTCCTCATCACATGATCTTGGCACGTGACCTCTGGTCCAGACCCAGTCCAGACCATTGTCTTATCTATGATGTCATGCCTCATGAACACCTTGCTTTCTCCTCATGTTTCTTATCATCTTTTCTTACTTCTTTCTCTCACACTGGCCCTCAATCCTTTCGGACTCAGACAACCTACCCTAAAGCACTGTACTTACATATATAAACCCTACCTCTACGTTGTCTCTCCCCAGTCCTGTTCATCTGTCTAACTTTCCCTTAGGGGCCTTGGACTTACTATTTACCACTCTATTCCTACCATTGCACTTGCTGCCTCATCCTTGTCATCAATGCTTCATTTGTTGACCATTATTGCTGCCATCTCGAATCTATATCTTGTTGTTCGCGTCGAAGCCGACCTTGAAGCATGTCATCTTCTCGTCACTGTATTTCTCCTCCAACGGGTGTTTCCCATTGTCGTTGTCTAAGGTTCTCATCCAGTTTTACCAACTCCCTGCCAAGTCATACAGCCCTACATCATCACAGAACCACCACCAAACTTGACAGTTCCTTCTACCAATCTGTTACTGGGCCCTTCACCTGACTTTTTCCATGTCCATTTTTGTCCATCTGACCCTAGGCAATTGATTTTGGTCTCATCAGACCATACTACCCTCTTCCAATCATCCATAGTCCAATTCCTATGGGCATAGGCAAAGTCTAAACAGGCCTTGCAATGCTTAACTGAGAGTAGAGGACATTTGAACTTGACTACAGCCTTCATGCCAGACTTTTTCAAATGGAGATGAATGGTATTCAGATGGAGAGGTTGATTGATGATTCCAGAGAGTGTTTTGGTCACCTGGACAGCATTCTCAGCCTTCTGGAATGTGATGAGATGAATGGCATGGTGAATGTTAGAGGAGGAAAGCTTGGATGGACGGCCTCCAATAGACTTTTGCAAGTCAGAACACTCTTTGGAACGAAGTCTGGAGATGGTAGCAGTGCTGACACCAGTGGAGGATGAGATAGAGCAAACTGAGTGGCCAGCATCAAGTTGAGAAAGAATAGTGTTTTTGTTATCGAACGAGCTACGATACTTGCCTTTGCACTCGGACTCACTTACGAACGGTTTACTACAGACGATCTTATCTTATCTTATCAGATAATGTCACGTGACCATCCGGTTATCTGCCTTAGATCTTATCTATTACTTACCCCCAGGAGAGTCACGTGATACTGGCACATGACATGCTGACATAGCGGTCTAGGTCAACGACATCATAGTCTAGACAATGATGTCATCATGACATCATACCTCATGTCCACCGCATGGACTCCTTCTATACCAGCCCTAGAGTACCTATCTCACACCTGCCCTAAAGGCATCCTTACATATA